>VUQP01048034.1:0-16110 GCA_015108555.1 Coptodon rendalli | reverse complement strand
GCTGTTCAAATCACAGGCAAACAGTATCCCACATTCTTGATTTTTAGTTCACAAACACTTGTTGTAATGACTAACTACTCCTGACATTTTGGAGATGTTAGCTCTTTTTACAGTAAAGTTACAGCGGGATAAAAATAATATCAGGCTGATCCTGCCACGATTTGTTCCACCGGTTCAAATCGTGGACAAACAGTATCCCACAGCTGTTTATGTTTTTAAAATCATTTTGCACAGAGAGGCATTTTTTGAAAAATGTATTGATGGCAATGTTGAATATTATAACACAGAAAAAAAAACAACTACACATAAAATAATCACACCGTGACGCCTCTGCCTTTCTAAATGGAGGGACAGTAACTGCGTGTGTATATGTAAGTGTGTAAAACCTCAAGATAGTAAGAATAACAGTATTTCGTCTCTATCTGCCAGTCTGCAATTAATCTCATGTAAACAATAACGTGGTGCACAGCGTGACGTGAAAAAAGGCACATACCTTTGACGTTGCGTGATGAACTCTGTATTCCTCGTCCACACGTAAACGCAAAAAAGGAGTTTTAAAAAATCTCAGTTTTCGGTGATTCGAAACGTGTGGACGAAACAGCTGCGTTTTCAAAAATACCCGTGTAGGTGTGGACGTAGCGTAAAAGAGTAGTTTATTTTATTACTACCTGTAATTTATTGCAGATTACTTGTATTTGCTTAATTGTTTACTAAATGTTTGAGGTGTGAAATAAACCGCAATGGAGCAAAATATGGGTGTGTGTGGTTGGTGGATGTGTTAGCGCGTGCCTGCGCGCGAACATTTTTCATGTAAAACAAAGGGGGGCCCAGCAAAAAAAGTTTGGGAACCACTGCCTTAAGCTAACATTAGCTGAAGAAGCTGCAGTGTAAAGCTAAGACTATACGAATCAACAAATCACATCTCCTCTTAAGCTTTGGTAAATAATTTCAGACACAATCATAAATCTTTGATAACAAAAGCTATCACTTAAAGTGTACTTGGCGTAGACTTTGCCTGGAAAATTTGAAGCTGTGCATATAGATTTGATTGAATGAGTGTGTTGATACACAAAAAAATCTCAACTTTAATCAGATTTTCATTACAAACGTGTTCTCCTTAACTTGTTCTGGATTAATTATTTCCCATTTAAAGCCTTTGAGATGAGACTCATGCTTATTCAGCCTTCATAAAACCTCGACGCAGAACTTAACAGAAGGCTTTGGAGATAAACTGCACACTGTGGTTACTCTCAGTTCTGCACAAGAAGAAGAAGAACACGGCAGATGCTTTTCAAAAGCTGGAGGGACTCGTAGACGTTTGCAGATACGCCTAGTGAGCCATAGCCAGTCAGAGACCTTGATCTCTCCCGTCTTGGCTGGCTTTTACTTGATGAACAGTATCTTTTCTCGTATGTGCTAATTTACCAATTTAATGAAATCCTTTTTATATAACCATAGGTAATTGCATCTATTTCTAACTCTTGTGGAATTTTCCTCTTAGCAGTGGCCCTCTTTTTCTTCCCACTTGTTGTTTTTCTGCGTTGGTTATCTAAGTCAGAAGATTGCCTCTGTGATATGCAATCGAGGATGGCAGAGTAGAGAAACTGCAGCAAGTGTTCAGGCTGTGGGTGTGTGTGTGACAGAGCTGCGCGTGTGTGGGAGTTCATCAGCTCATTACAGACTAACCATCCTCTTTTGTTCGCTTTTAATGTGAAAGAATTTGTTTCCAGTTTTAGAGTCAATGTAGGCTACCTATAATTTGCACATCTCCTAGCAACAAGACTTTGAACAAACTAAATATAACTACTTGCAAAGGTGTCACTATAGGCTGAGCACTTCTGGCTATGAAAGGGTTATGTTTTGTGCGTGTGTGTGTATGGATGGGTGTGTGCACGCACATCACCAGAGGTCTTCCAGTAAGAGCAAAAGTCCGTAATTTTCCATATGCTCTTCAGAACAGCGTGAGGTGATTACAGTGTTTGAATAACAGCAAGCAATTCAAGTAGATCTCTGCTATACAGCGCAGGAAAACATGATCATGTGCACGTCCGCATGGCTAAACCTACTTAGTTTTGACACAATTTGCAGGAAGAGGCCTGTATAGAGACGATGAGCGGATCACAGAGCTGCAGTTTCTGCTAAGTGAGTTCGTGTACTGGAAAAGGCAAAGTAGTTTGACTTGTACCGGGAAATGCATTATTTATACATGCATATAGCTATCAAATTAATCTTGGTGGGACAGCGCATGTAATGGGGGTTAAATGCACGCAGAACACATTGCAGATGGAGCTCAGTTGCTTGAGCGGCCACAAAATGATCCGGGTTTAGAGCAGGAGTGGATCACTGTGCTGTTAAAGAAGTCAACACTTTCTTTTCTAAAGAAAGAAATCTCTGCATCGTCTGGCCCAGCCATCAGCTTCACATCTGAGTACTTTCTCAACTTGTTCCTTCATAAGTGCTTTCTCTTATTCATGCCTGGTTTGTTTTTAAAAAAAAATCTGCTGCTGTGAATAAACCACATTAACTACTCGAAACAAAACAAACTTCTTTTTATTTTAGACTACAAAGGTACAAAAAGTGTGGAAGAAGCCTCGAGCTAAATTTAGTAAAAACTGGTAAATCTACAATAGTGTAAAAAATAAAAGTAGGCAAAATTTGGTGGAGACA
This sequence comes from Coptodon rendalli, assembly GCA_015108555.1. Lineage (NCBI taxonomy): Eukaryota > Metazoa > Chordata > Actinopteri > Cichliformes > Cichlidae > Coptodon > Coptodon rendalli. Next base: position 13,443 of record VUQP01048034.1, on the reverse strand, counting down.
AAGACAGTTGATGATATTATCTTCATAATCCAGCCTTACTCTCAGGGCTTTTGCTAAAATTAAATAATAATAATATAATCATAATGGGATTTTTAATTGATTGCATTGAGGTCTTGGACGTCCACTTTAACCTCCTGAGACCCGAAGTCCTTTCATGGCATGCATTTTTAATTTCTCTTGGTTATTTGGGCTGATTGGCACCTTATTAATGTAAAAACAAAGAATTATCTGATTTTTTATTTTTTTTTTAAACCTGATTTTTGTTTCTGAGAAAAATGACATCCACATATGATGACATTACTTTAAATTTCGATAGAACAGTGGCAGTATAATGTCATCGTAAGTGGATATCAGGCTCTTGTAGAGCAAAATTTAGTTTTTTGGTCTAGACAACCCAAAATGTAATGTCCACATATGTGGACGCCAGGTCCTAGGAGGTTAAACGGTGTTATTTGTGGAAGTTTCCTGCAGCTCTGTGTTATTTCTGCATTTTAACTACATTCAAAAATACTTTTCTTTGCAGGATATTGCACTGTTAATCCTGGTCCAATATCAGCAGAGTAGCGCAGCATTTTTCAGTATAATCATTGCAACATATGACAATCTTGCCCCCTTACAGCTTTCTTGCTTTTCATTTTGACAGAATTTTTTTACTTAAAATTGAAAAATTTCAGCCAGGAAACAAAAAGATGCTGAATTTTAAATATGTATCCTATTCATTTAAAATCAAGAGAAATGACAATAACAAGAGTTTCTTTCACATTGTGATCGTGGAATCTTATACTGAGTCCAAATGTCAAAGACGGGTGAAGCAAAACATGACGAGCAAGGGCTGGAACTAAACCAGAGAGGGAGAAGTGTCTACTGAGGTCATAGATCCGAGGAGGACGATGTTGTTTCTACAAAATGACTTCTTGTTGCTACCAGAGGAGCTGCACCCTGTCGGCTACTAGAAAAAATGCAAGCTTGAGCCAGTTAAAGTTAGCTTTACTTTTTAGATCCAGAAACTTCTTTATATGCATCCTATGAAGTCTAGACAGACGCTGAACACAAATAATAAAAAGAAGGAGAAGAAAAGCTCTCGTAGCCCCTCAGTGTGTGCTGGTGGTAGTCTGTGTTGAGTGAAGTGTGTTCTTTAATACAGACCTGAGTCTCAATGTCACCCTCCTGTAGCTCCAGCCTCCCTGGGGCTCTCTCTCACTGGCTGTGACAGCACAGCCTCAGCTGCCCACACCCGTCCTCGTTCCCCCCCCCTGCCTTCCTGCTGGATTGCCTATCTTAATACTTCCCCACTTGCCACCACCCCTCACTGTACACAACAGATCGGCGCACCAGCGGCAGCGAGCTCAGCTCTTTCATCTGCCTGTCACACAGACTGAGCCACTCTGACTCAGTGTTTATCACAGCCGCAGGCGTGACACTAGAAAGTATATGACAAGTGGTTTTCACGTGTGTGTGTGTGTGTGTGTGTGTGTGTGTGTGTGTGTGCGTGTGTGTGCGTGCACTGCTGTTACTCTCAGAGGAGTCATTACTCAGGTGATCTTTTTGGGAGCCCCTGAACTCCCACGTTTGAAGTCGGTCTTCTTCTTAGCCCGCCTGGAGCGTGTAGGCGCTCAGTTCACTGAGCTCATTGTTCAAAATAAATCGTTGTGTCTCCCCCTGCACCTTAGCCAAATAGGGAACACATCAGGACTCAGTGGCCAACCTTTAGAGGAATTGAACTGAACTCACTCAGTGTGGATTTATTTCTTTTGCGGTTGTGACAGGGTGTGTGTGTGTGTGTGTGTGTGTGTGTGTGTGTGTGTGTGTGTTGGGTGGTTGTTATATTACTACAATGAACACTTGCTAGATTTGAATGTTGTTTTTTTATTCTTTCTCTCTTGTCCTGCCCATACTGATCCTTTCTGTGCTTCTTGTTCTTTTTTGTTTCAAGATGTGTTGGTGAATAAGAAACCGTGTGACTGCGACATCATCGCTGACTGTAAAGTGGGGGATGCTGTGAGCCTGGAAGTAAAACTGACCAATCGCAGCAAGAATTCAGTGGGGCCCCTGGCTCTGAACGTGGTGCCATATCAGGACTATCAGAATGGAGTCCAGAACTACGATCTGGAGGACGGAGTCACCTTCATCGGCTCCAACACCTTCTACATTGATACGGTCAGTCTGAGCCACAGTTCTATATTCATGTTGTTTCCCAGCAAAGACCTGAGATATGCAAATACAAATCTATTCTTAATGGTGATAGGTCGTTGCAGCAGAGGTCACATATACTCAATTGTAACACAGTCACATCACAAGAGTTTAAGCTGATATTGTAATGGGCTCAGTAATTCCTAACTAAGGTAATTGCATTTTTTAAGGTCATAATTTCTGGAAAGAGGCACAGTTTAGTCTTCTTAGTTTTAAATTCATTGTATGCAACAGTTGCTACCACTGATGTCTAGTAAATGAGCCAACTCACACTGAATCAATCCAAATAAAAAAATTGTGCTGAAAGCCAAAGTGAAAACAGTTATTTAATCTGAGGGTCATTCAAAGGATGATAAGAGAAGATAAATACAGTGTTACCCCCAAAAAAGATGTTACACAGGACTAGAGAGCACTACACGCTAAAAAGATTTAATGAATGGTTTATAACACACCATAGAAAAGTTGGTGTTGGTGTGTAAACACAGTTTAAAGAGTTTACTCATGTGCAGTATTTGAAGTTATTATAGAAGATCTTTACAGCTCTGTTTTCCATATATGCTGCACATCTGGGAACGGCAGAGACAGATGTGACTTTTGTTTTGATCGATTGCGCAAGTCACTGTCAGTTACTTTAAATAGAACTGAGTGGTTAAGTAGACGTGGAGGAAAACACACTGGAAAGTCTAAAGGTTCTACTTTTCTTAGCAAAACAACCCTAGTGCCACAAAAGACGGCATGGTCCTTTTACTCTCATCGTAAAAATTTCTGTTGGCTCTGAAGAGATCCGCAGAGTCAGTATTTGTATATAACCGCTTCTCATTTCTGATGTTAAACAAGCTGCAGGCTGTTGAACACGATTCGTCTGGTGCCAGAACAAAGAGTTTTAAAAGCACATGAAAAAATACTTGAATTCTTCATTTTCATGAATGTGCAGAACTGCTTAATTCTGGCTGTCGTTCTCAGCTGAACGAGAACTTGTCTGCTCTTCATTATCAAAGCCAGTCATGGAGCTGAACCTGCATTAGGAAATAACAGCGAGGTGACCACTAACAGTTCTTACTGCTGTGTCTCTTTTCTGTCACCAGGTTAAACCCAACGAAAGTACTGTATGTGAGGGTGCCCTGCTTTTCCTTTACACCGGAGATTTCTACCTTAATATCAAATTCCAGGATGACAGCGCTGGACGAGAGCTTCCTTTGGCCTGGTTCACTCTGCCCAGCGTCCACATCAGAGCGCTCGACACTCCACCACAGGCCGGGGCCTAAGGACTTCAAGGTCATAGACCTGACCAAGAGATCGGGCGTTTTGTTGCTGTTATATGTAAATACAGTAGCATTATAATGAATTGACATGTGAATATCATTTTGGTAAATGTTTCTGCATTTCTATAGCTAACACAACATGTGTGCTTGGGGTGAATAAAAACAAAACACACAATCTTACCTGCAAATTTGCGCAGGGTAATGTCAGGTGAAATCCAATTCTCCCTCCTTTCTGAGCGCAGAGTCACCGACATTCACAACAACAAACTGAGGCCATTTCAATGCAATCAAAGCAGGGAGACAAAGTAAATCGACTCAAGTTTCCTGGTTAGGACAGCACAGCAATTCACACTGTTAACCAGCAGCAACACATGCTAACAATGTTGATCACTGAGGAAGCAAGCTAGCTAGCCTCAAATACAGGAAGTCATCTTATTAGCTGTGCAGCAGCATCTGATTTTGTGTAGCCCTGATTTGTCAGACTGGATTGCTCTGTAATACACATACTGTGTGGTTGGTTGTCAGTTGTAAGGCAAGGGGGAGTAAGTGTGCTCATGTTTTCATATTATTCGAAAAATCAAGCCGGTTTGTTAAGTGGGTGCATGCGAACCAAAGTTAGCCTGCTTTTTTAGCCCATGGGGATCAACTGGGGGATATTTGGACCAACACTTCCTGTTCTGTACCAGCCTCAATTTTAACAAAGGCTGATGCATTAAAGAAGGCTAATAAAATCTAATATGAAAACCTGAGCACACTTATATCTGAGCATTGCCAGCGGTTTCAAGATCCGCCATTTACTTGCACACAACCACAGTCTGCTCACAAAGCCTGCTGTTCCTGGCCTGCACATTCAGCATATTCATAGGAGACATGGCTGCTATATTAGAAGAAGGTGACCTTGAACAAAAGTTTAAGTTAAGAATGGTTTTGATTTTCTCACCTCATATACTGGCTGGTTAGAAGCAGCCTGCTGGATATGCCTCAGAAAGGTAGCACAATACTCAACAAGGACGTGCAAAACAATGCTAGTGCTTTCTTTAGTTATTATTACTACAGTGCCAAATTCTGGGTTTAGCCAAGAGTGAACACTGAAACTGTTTCCACTGCTGTATGGCCTTACCTCAGCCTGTATCAGTACACTGAATTATGGATTTGAGTCTCTTAGATTAGGCCTGTTGTGTGTGACTTATGATAGCTGTAAATAAATGTTAAAAGAAGACGGCTATTGTTCATTTGTGCATCATTAAAGTTTTCATTTGTCTATCCAAGCCATTAAATATTTGTGCTGATCTTCATTTATCGTGCCCACTAAGGTGACCTTTACTATAACAGCTTTTTGCGGACGCTCGATTCTGACATTTACATTCTTCAAAATCCATAAACTGCAATTAGAGAGAAAAATATTACAGAGTAATAATCATTTTAAATGTTGAGTTAATGCTGGAACAGCCAAACACCGTGTTGTTGACCAGTGATAGCTTGCAGGCTGTTTGTGCACTTTGAGTGATACACAGTATATTTATAGCCTGTGATTGAGTAGCAGCTACACTGACACTCACCACAGTGTACACATCTGTGTTTTAATGCTCATTGATGCACTGGGAGTTACCCACAGCACCCACAGCACTGCTCATAGAGTCCATTTGAAAACTGTTTTCCAGTAACAGTTGAATTTCTGCAACCTTTCAGGTTACTACAGGTCCCAGCGGAGTCTGAAAAGAAGGCTAATAACAAGCTCTGCCACCACCTGACACTGAAACTGTACACCATGAAAGAGTTTGTATTCATATAAAGTTGTAGACGGTAAAAATGCAGGCTTTGTAGGTGTATTTTAATGGACTTCTTTTTATTTTAGTGCTGTGATGTTTTCTCCTGCATACAATGCAAACAGTTCCAAACTCATGCCCCCTGTACTGATGAGTTTATCTATGTATTTATTTGTTAGACTATTAATAGATTCTGCGCGTGAGCTTCTATCGGCTCATTGTGGAGCTAATTTAAAAATGAACTGTAGCTTTGGGTGGGTATCCTCCTGCATTCATCGGTAAAAACATATTTTCTCTTAAATACTGTTGTTGATATCAAAGTGTGCACTCTGAGCTTCTGGTCGACAGACGGTGCAGTACACTCTCACTTTCAAATGCGCTGGACCTGAAAATCAACCTAAATAATAAAGCAAAGGTAGCAATTAAACGTATCCTACTGACTTTAAGTAATTTGATTACATGTAAATCTTTTCCTTAATAATTAATTATTTGAATAACTAGTAATACTTATTTAGCTTAAAATAGCGTAATTTCCCATGTAATTAAATGGAATTTCAGTGTATTGTATTTGAAATGACAATGTAATTATTTTTACTAATACTTAGACACTAGAATAAGAAGGTAACAGGTCAGGTTTTTAAAACAATCATATTGTAAGTAAATACAAGCAGTGCATAAGTAATTTTTAAGTACTTTTTGGGACAGAGGCTGTATTATGGTGTCTTAACCTTGGCTTTTTTACATCTTTATTTTCCTACATTGTTATTTAATATTCATTATATTGATATGTGTGACGGTTTTGTGTTATTCAGTTGTCCTTTGTGTACTTATGGCGTAAGATGGGGAAAAATAGTTTTTCTGTTAAATTATCAGGAAATCATGCACTAGTTACGTTTAATTAGAGCATAATTTTTTGTTTCCTTTAAAAACTTAACTTTTTATGCTGTTATTCTAGAGTATCTACCTTTCGATATTTTCAGATAAATATAATTACACTGTCATTTCAAATAAGTTACGCTGCATATAATTTAAAGTGGGATGACACCCTTAGTCACAGACTGTATTATAAAATTTGACACTGTTTCAGTTGCCTTTTACTCCAAATGATTGTGTCATGTTTATGGAGGCAAAGAATCGTGTATCCTAGTATTGGAGCACAGATTCCACTAATTCACCGTGGATGCCTTTCAGGGCCCAGAAGAAGAGCTGAAAATGAAAAGCAGAAAACTGGAGCATTAAGCAGCAAGTGAACGTTCTGTGTGCTTCAGACTGGCCTGGGCGAGAAACACGGCAGGTGTTAGAAAGTATGAATTTTATCCTCATCGGTCAAACCAAACACTTGCCTGTCTTACAAACGCCACATCATCGGTTTCTGTTTCCTGTTAGCAAAGTTCCCTTCTGAGCTACTGAAGACGTTTGACAACCATTTTCACAGACCTGCTGTGGCTTACAGCTTTCTAATTGGTTGTCGGCCAATTAGAAAGCTGTAAGGGAGGAGGGTGAGAGCTAAAACAGTAATGATGGACACGCCTGGGTCTCATCTCGTTTTGGCCATCGTTGACTAAATATTTCATCAAAACCTTTACAGGACATTTCATGCGTCGTACTGTCCAGTGCTCTCCATCAACATCTTCAGAACTCCAAATGAGGGAATTTCACACAGGCAGTCCTTATGGAAACAGTGTCTGGATTTAAAAACAAGCACTTCAAACATATTTTATTAAAGGTGTTTTTTTTAATGTATATATTTTAATCTCATCTTTGTCCCAAACAGTATGCTGACCATCCCAGGAGTGAGACCACCCAGAACAGACTTAAGCATCATGCCTTCGAGTTTAAATGAGGTTTCTTATCAAACATCAGCACTGCATTATTAGCCCCCAAGCTTCATTAACTTGCAGCAAACCTGTAATTCTGATTGTAATCAGCCTAACAATCATCCATCAATCTGATGCACTTCCTCTCTGCCTGAAATTAGATTGTTTCAAACGTGAGGAAAGTCTTTAGTTTCAGAAAAAACAAGACCTGTTCATTTTGGAGCAAAGACGCCCCCAGAGCTCTGCTGAAGACCATAAAGTGTCTGTATGAAAACGGTGATGAAAATGACTGCAAGAAGCCAGAGTTCAATTAAATCTCCTCTCTCCTCTCTTTCAGTACTGACTGCTAAATCATGTCCATTCACATATATCAGCAGCCTCAATATGCAAATGATCTCGGGAGTGAAATGGTGGTGGGGGGATTAAGGTGTGTGCTGAAGAAAGACAAGTGTGCAGGAAAATGTTGCAATATATATATATATATATATATATATATAAAATATGAAAAATACCTAACCCGAACTCGGTGTGGATGAGTGCTGCTGCGTATGTAGTTAAAGTCCCGACAAAATGAAAATGTTAAACTTTCCATGTATTCACTTTTATAACAGCAAATAACCTGCATGAGGTTTCTTCCTGTTAAAAGGGAGTTTTTCCTTTCCCACTGTTGCCAAACTGCTTGCTCATGGGGGGCTTATATGATTGTTGGGATTTTCTCTGTATTATTGTAGGGTCTACCTTACAATATAAAGCACCTTGAGGTGATTGTCGTAATTTGGTGCTGTATAAATTAAAATTGAGTTGAATTGAAAAAGTGGACAAGCTGACTTACAGATAATAACAAATAAGAAGACTACACTTTGTCTAATTAGATGAGTAAAAAACTCTTAAAACACATGACAGACTAGATCAGAGGTCTTGAACTCCAGGCCTCAAGGGCCGGTGTCCTGCAGGTTTTAGATCTCACCCTGGGTCAAAACACCTGAATCAAATGATTAGTTCATTACCAGGCCTCTGGAGAACTTCAAGACATGTTGAGGAGGTCATTTAGCCAGTTAAATCAGCTGTGTTGGATCAAGGACACATCTAAAACCTGCAGGACACCCTTGAGGACTGGAGTTGCCTATCCCTGGACTAGATGTTTGTGCCTAACCCATCTATCTGCCACAGCCCCTTCCAGCTCAGCTTTTTTCAAATTCTCATATCTTATTTGCCACAGCCACTGTTGTCATAAACCACAGCTATAGACTCAAGACTGTAAAAGACGGACGGCGTTACTGCAACATCATCAGTGACATCAGTAGTGCAATCCGTATGTGAAGCCTTGAGTTGAGTTTTCCTCGTCAATGCCTCGATCTTTTGAAATCCCAGACAACAAATAAAGTGTAAATCTAAGAAGCCGAGGCAGCCTGCGTGCTCATGTGGTAGCGAGTTGTCAGTCACAAGGTCAGTAATGGAAACCATAATTCACAACATAAAGGACTGGGAACAAGCTTAAGACTGTAAGGCCATCAGGTTACAGAAGTCAAAGATCAACGGACCCAAGTGTGTCACACTAGAGTAAAAACAGCACGGCATCCTCCTCCTCCCTGGTGGTTGCCAGTGATTGCAGGGACTTTGTTTTCTCCATAGAGGCTTTTGTTGCAAAGCAGTTGTACAGGTCACCTGGTGGGAGGCAACCTGTCTCCAAACAATTTGGTCTTACTCGAACAGACTGCATTCACTCTCAGATTGTTTTACAAATAATTGCAGCTCATCTGTAGTGTGTCTCTTTGCAGCAGTTATTTTATGCTTATATTCCAACATAAAATTGGCCGTTTTGTACAACCAGGAGTCGCTACTAGACATCTATGGTTCTCTGCCTAGCATCTGTCTTTTATATGGCATTGTTATAGATATATGGGACTATTTTCCGTCGTCGTGCCTCTTCCAGATTAGGCTTCTCATCGACCTCGCATCATGTTGTCTGATAATAGCTTAAGAAGACCGAAAGATATTTTCCCAGAGTATTAAATAAAATCAATCCTTCTATTAGTTACATTCCTGTAATGTAACAAAATAGGTCTGATGAAGTACTTTAACTTGAGTGCCACAGAAAATATGTAATTTACGTTTCAAAACAAGAAGACAGCGTTACACTAGCACTCCTCTACTAGAACAAACTCACACAGAAACATTTGTGCATCAGCAGCTCATTTTTGTCATTTTCCATTGCACTGTTGGCTGGTCTTGGTTTCTCAGTAGGTGAAGAAAGTTGTTTATTTTCTCTTTTTTTTAATACACATCTATGAGTAAACACACACAAAAAACCTAATAAAAATAATTCTGTTGCTCATCTGAAGAACTTGATGCAACCAGGACCCTAAAAAGAGAAATAAAAGGTTAATGTACTTTATTCAGTGCTCTTAGCTGTGGAGCATTACATAAACAGTAACATTTTGTCAGCTAGCACAAACCAATTAGTTGACATTAATGTATCTCTGTTTGTGGCTGGTACTTCCAACTGGGTTGGGGTTAACCAATCAGAGTCCTCGGCTGTCAGTCAGTTAATCCATCTGGGTTGAATTTCCAACTTCTCTCACTCGTCACTGTGGACTTTTTCTGTCATATGTCTTTTCTGTCAGCTCAGATCATATGCAGAGAAATTCTGCCCGCGTGCAGCCTTCAGAAATATGTTTCAGTGTCTGTGCAGGCATGATGAGAAGAGCGATCGCACAGTAAATTCTGTGTCATTACCATGGAGACTAATTTGAGAAGTTGCCATTATTAAACTTTCCTCTCGGAGCATCTCCAGAAATGCATTAACAGTTCTGTAGGTGGGCTGAGACTTGAGCTATGAGCTAAATATAGAGCAACTACAGATCCAGACGCTGCTGATTAGTGGAGCTGTTTAGACTCTTAAATGGCTGCATTTATGAACCGCTGGTCGATGCCTTGGTTTATGAACACATTCGGCTTCTTACCTGTGTCAAGATGAGTCTTGGGTCAAGTTTGCTGGATTTCCTTCAGAATCTCAAGTTAGGAGGAAAGAAAACCCCTTTAAAAGCTTTATAGAAGAGGAAAAAATAACTCAAGTTTATAAAAAGCTTTTGCATTTGACAAAGAGTTTGGTATCATCCACGCCAATTTCTTGTATTTCTGGTTTTAAAAAATGGGATGTTAAACATGAACAGTAACAGTTAAAGAGCATGAATCATACTTGTTTCAGGGCTATTGTGGATGTTCAGTTTTCATTCGCACTCCACCTTTACCGTATTCTCATGCTGTGGGTTGCTTTCTAATTAGGACTATATGGTTTCCACTTCCATCACTGTGTTTTTCTCATCTTACTGCAGATTTATCCCCATATGTTTCTAACCAGGGTCAGTTTTTGGCAGAGGCCGGCTAAGTTCTTCTCAGGCACCACCAGATGGAGGGGGGCTGTGGAGAAGGAAGAAATATTTTGCCAGCGCTCCTGATATACTCTTAAATATTTACTCACACTGTAGTAAACAGCTCGTACTGAGAGGAGACTACACACAGATGTTAGGACAGGGGTGGGCAATTCACTTTTTTACAGGGCCACAGGGCATCCCAACAAGCTGATCTCAGTTCCACTCAATATTAACTTGATTTTTTTTTAAAAAAAAAAAAAAACTGTTACTGGTGAGAGTAGATGTAAGTGAAAATTGGAGGATGAAAATGGGAAATACACAGCAAAAATGCCAAGATTTGATCACTATATAATGAACATTCCCAATACCAGTTGTCAACAAAACATGTTTTTGCAAAACTCAAAGGACTTTTAACTTTATACAGTGTACTATTCATACACTGCATATAGTTTAATTACTTTATCTTCAGTTTTTCAGTTATCTTATTTAAGTTAAAGAAAGCTTGAACAAGTTAATTAAATGTCAGGTTCAGTGTCTAAGGTGAAAATGCTTTGTGGTAGCCTATGTCACCATATTCACTCTTATGCTTCTCCAAAAGTGAAACAAACTGTCTGCAATCTTGCCCTGAACCAGTTACAATATGAACAGTTGACTCACCTAGCAGCCCCTGATATAAATTACAATTCACAAATAAAAGATGTATTAATTTATTTCATTTTTTATGTCCACCATTTTTACCTTTCAGGTTTGGACAGCTGTTGGTTCCATAACCTTCCTTTTTGTCCCAGTTGTAGGCCATGCCTCTTCAAACATGCACTTACCTCTGCAAACGAATCACTCCTTAGTTATTCCATATATGAGACATCATAACTGGGCTGTGTTGCTCTTCAGCTACTGGGGTGGCTGTAGGAGGAGTTAGAGCATCATCTACTAATTGGAAGGTTGGTCGTTCAATCCCTGCATGTGTTATGTGAACTGCAATGTTTTAAGGCTAGCAAACTCACATCTCTAATTAACGCTGGTTCCAACGCATTTACAGTGAAGCTGCAACGCTTGTATGTACATTAAAATAAATATATAAACATGAAAGCAACAAAACTCTGCTGTAATTTACCACAAAATTAAAAACAACAACAACAATGAGTTATTCACGGAGAAGGAGTTTATAGAAGAGGCTGAAACGGAAGAAAGTGGCATAAAGTGGGTACTTTAAGGTGGTCTGGAGCCTGTACAGTGCTGTTGCAGCAGAAGCTCAGCACTCAAGCATTGTTGCTGCATCAGCAACTAAGACAGCTTCTAACCAGCCTTTCCACTTGGGTGGGTCAACATTAGGATGACTAAGGCCAGGACCATCTCTGTTCCTGTGCACAGCTACTTCTGTGCCTGGATCAGCTGTTGCCAGGACACCCCCAGCCAGAGACTGAACTGAGCTGGCAACCCAGACACTGAGAACTCCAGTGGCAGATGCTTCGTCTCCACCACCGGTCCCCCAACTGGGATCCATAAGCTGCTCCACCACCTAGCTCTGTGGCTGGGTCGACCTTCAGAACTTTTCCAATTTTTCCCCTTCATCTGCTCCCTGTATTCATTTTGCTTTTCAGTCCCTCCCTCTTGATGTTTCCACCCCACCTGGGCCAGAGTGGACCCAGGTGGGTGTCAGTCTGTTACATTCTTGAGCTTTTGGTTTATTTTACCTTCCTTGTGGTCCTTTGATCCGGTTGTCAGTTCTATTACCCTCCCTCAGTTTGGCCTTTCAGTGGACTTGATGATTGTGTTTTACATTACCCACCTTCTGGTTTCTGTTCATTCAGCTGTCTTGAGTCTGCATTTGGATCCTAATCCTGTACCACTCCAGAACATTGACCTTCTTCACTAAACCACTCAGAAATGACCTGGCTAAGGAATGAGTAAAGGTCACAATTAATCTGTAGAATCTAATTTATTTTTCATTGTTTTAAGGTGGAATGTTTTAATATAAGAAAGGGGAACCATAATTTCTGATTCTGCTTGGTGCCATTTTTGTTGCTTTACCCGGGTTTATTTCATTCCTTAGGCACATGGACTCTGGCAGAAGTGGTGTTCATATCTATTATAGCTACTGTATGTGTTGTGACAGCATAGAAATCGTTGTATTGGCATGTAATGAAACAGCAGTGATTCAAATGAACTCTTGCTGGTCACCTTTCTCTTTAGTCCTACTCTCCAGTGGTTGTGTGCAAAATGCTTCTGCTGTTTTATTTAATGACTCTGTGTCCTTCAATATGACTGACACAAGGTCAGGATCATAGACTGTGGAAAAGAAAAATACCATCTCTGGACAGCTCTACTTTTTCTTCCTTTCAAGTCAGACTGAAGGCAGATTGCAGTGACTCACACCACATCTTTTTAGAAACTTAGCAGCTGTTGGGATTCAGAGATTCTTGTAGTGCTATCATATAATCTGCCTTATGATGCCTGCCTTAATAACAATTTTTTGCAGTACTCGTTGATCAGTAATATTTCTTCCAGGGTTCATATTGCATTGAATATGTCTGTTATCACAGTGACCTTTCTATTCACAGGTTGAGTTCATTTTATACACAATGCATAACTGTGCTTGTTTAGAGTTGATGTTCCGTCCAAAAGGGTTTTAAGCTTCACTGGTGAGAGTGTCCAGGTGATACATGTTGAGGGAAGATGAGAACATAGCAGGTTAATTGCATGCACGCTTACAATACACATATTAATCTAGTGGCAGGCCTGAGCGAAGGCCCAAGTGTCTTCTGCTCCTTCTTGAGACTTGCTGCAATTTAGTCTACTCAGTGATTGATGACGAGGGTCCATTAATAGCTTTTAGGGGCCGTGCAGCTTGAAGTTTATTACCTTAAAAGGTAACTGATATAGAAAGGAGAAGTTATATGTCTGTTTATAGTTATTAAGATGTACATGATGCACCCTTGTCTGTAAACAATGTATTTTTGAACTGTACTTGACGTGTACGTGGGGGCGTGATCCTCTTTGCTATAAAATCAGAACCCAGTGTATTTTCATCAGA
>VUQP01048033.1:0-15119 GCA_015108555.1 Coptodon rendalli | reverse complement strand
TCTCTCCCGCACTTGATATATTATCCATTGTTGATCTGCACACAGCTGTTGCCACGAACGTCGCACTCGCTTACGTCACTGTCATGAGACATTCTCCCCCGAAAATCACGGTTTTAGTAACGCAGTAACGCAGCGTTTCTACGGGAAAGTAACGGTAATCTAATTACCGTTTTTGCAATGGTAATCCCTTACTTTACTCGTTACCTGAATAAAGTAATCAGATTACAGTAACGCGTTACAAGTAACGCGTTACTGCCGATCTCTGGTAACTACCTAGTAAATGGGTTGATCCCAATTTAGTGGATGTCAAGAGGTATTTGTTCTTTTCTTTTCTAGAAGACCTTGTTTCTCAAAAATTTAGAGATATTATTATGATTAGGGTTACTTCTCACATTCAGTCCTGTAGACCTAAAGGGGGTGGGGCTTAAAAATCCAAATAGATTCAGATAGATGCCATGCTGCTCAAGATCTTTTACTGTGGTTATGAAGGAACATTTCTTTCCTCTGTGTACTTCCAGACTGTGTCCAGTTCCTCCACAGTTTTCGTCTTCTAGTTACAAGCAAACAATTAAAACCTTGAGGCTAATGTAACCATCTGCAGATTCCTAATGTCTGGGGAAAAAATTCCTATATACAGCCAAAAGAACAAGAGGCTCTGTATGTAAAAATTCAAGAGGAAGATGTTACCGGCGTGGCGTGGGTGCACTGACTAAGGGTCAATCACTCCTATGACCAGACCTCCTAAACTTCCTTAGTCAATATCAACCCACTTACAAAGACTCTGTAAGAAGACATAGGCAGGTGGGAGGAGTTCCTCACCTCTTGGGTGCCAAAGGAGAAGGACGATCACAGTGTGAAATCTCCTTTTGCCTTCAAAAACAGCTCAGTGTGTAGCGTGCATGGCCTGTGCAGGATTTGTAGGTTATTGTGCTTAGCCAAGTGATTTAGCACAATTTCTCTCATGGCATTCAGCATCAGCTGAACTGGAGCTGAACTGAATGATGAGTAGCTTTCTGTCTTTGCTCGAGGCAGTGGACAGCTTGCTGTGTTTTGAATCATATGAGTGAATTAAAAAGACATTGGTTGATATCCTGAATTATCAAGTGCGTTAGTGTACCAACACACACACACAAAAAGAAAAAAACATATTTGAAGAAAAAGCTAAAGATCAAGTTCAAGGTGTTTCCTGAGTAGTAAATAGACATCAATGTTGAAACTTACCAAGGCTTATCACAACAATCTTTTGCAGGTATCCAGCTTTCTTCCAGACCCGTTTTTGTTCCACAGCCTGCTCAGCCATTATGTCCCCATAATGTGCTGCTGGCAGAGATCATGATGCAACTGAATCGCTCATTTATGAAACAGCATTTTGAGAGTAATCTTGTGTAGCCACATCTCTGTCTCAAGCTTACACAGCACCAGAGAAATTTGACAGAAAATGTTGACTAACGGAGAGCCTGCAGCAGCAGTTTGATTGTTTCATAATTTGAAAACATGTCCTGGAAACACCAGCTCTGCTTCGTTTGGCAGTGTTATTTAAGCCTTGCTAATGATGAATTAGATGAAAAATGTAATGATGTGTTTACCTACAGGCAACAACAAAAAGGATTAAACCTGTCCAAAAACCTGTGGAATATACAGAGATTTGTCTTCTACTATTTTTGTAATTTCAAAATAATGTGGGTATATGCAAAAACAAACAGTCATTTTGGCTTGATAATGCTTGTCTTTATATAGACAGTGGTTTATTTCACTGATAAATGTTATGGTAAATATTGTATTTCTTTCCCACCTGCTACTGATATAAAATTTAACCAGACTAATGCTTTTCAAGCACAAATCTAGAAATTAATTTCCAGTGTTCTGTCCATTGTATACCCAGCCATCCACCCCAACCACCTCAGTCATGTCTAGTGGATGAACTCACAAACTCTCATGTGAATTTGTGAAATAGTCTATAGTCTAATAGTAACCCTAATTAAATAACATATGTACCAACATATATTCATAATTAACAACAAGCAGACAAATGAAGTCTGGACATCTGAGGTTTGTATGGCTCACAATTGGGTCCCTGGTGTGTAAATAGTTTTTAAAGGTCAAATGTAGAGGTAAAATCAAAAGTAGTTAAAACTGGCCAATAATACCCTGGACCCCAGAGGGTTAAACATTTTTTTTTAAAGTAACGCAATAGTTACTTTTCAAGTAATTAATTACTTTGAGAATCTTGTAACTCAGTTACTAACTCGGTTACTTTTTTGAAGAAGTGACTAGTAACTATAATTAATTACCTTTTCAACGTAACTTGCCCAACACTGACAACTACCTGTTGAAGTCAGAATTGTAATGAAGCTTCTGCATGTCCAATGCCACATTTTTATTCTTTGACTATAAAAGAGTAGCTACGCATGATTCACAGTTCAAAATTATCCTTTTTTTTCCTTTTTCCCCTCTGTCTTTAAGCATACTTTCTTCTGATTGACTCACCCAGAAGCAGGGGGGCTAAGTCAGAGCTGTATGTCTGAGATTAACAATGTGAGCTTGGTAGGTCAGTATATGTGCAAGCAATCCCTGTGAAGCAAAAGTTCAGGCTTGAAAGATCAGACTGCTTTGGTTTTCAGCTCTTTCCTGATGACATCTGTGATGACCAAGTCTAGACTCCAGAGTCCTGTCCTATTTCCTAACTTTGTTGGAGACACTGCTGTGCTATGCTGCTTCATCTGAGTTTAGTTGTCCAATGACTTTTATAACTCCATCTCAGTTCATCAATAAATACTGTTCCTTATTTTCAAATAATCTCTCCTTATTGTAACAGTTGTTGACAGTCACTCAAAACTATAAATGTTGAAGCGGCGCTAAATCAAGTGTGGGTAACTAATAAATCTGGAGTTCAGTTGAAAACCTAAATGCAGTTTTGTCAAAATCACAAAGCTGTTCTTGACTGCTCCATCACTGGTTTTGTAAAGCAAGCTTAAAAGTACTTGTTGCTTTTGTAGTTTTTCTAACAAAGGTAGCAAAGGTGTGTGTCCTCTAAATCAGAAAAAGTTCACGAGTTCAAGTGCATTTCTCTGCATGTTTACTCTTGTAATGGTTATTGCGAATGTGAATTCTTATCTGCTCTCCACCAAAAATGCACACAGCTTTACCATTAACATCAGCTGATAATTACTTAGAAGTCCATGTCTTGTTAAAACCTTCAAATTCTGCAGGGGGTTTAGTGGCTGAAATAAGACAAACTGCATGATATGTACATATTTATGCTGGAATTGTGGTTTACTATAGACCTCACGTGGGCCAGTCAAGGAGAACCAATGGACTGAATATGGCACTTGGGCCTTACAATGCCTAGGTCTGTACTAGACCCAAACTCAAGGCTTGACGAAAGTCATTAGGCTCCATTCCTTAGGAACGAAAAATGTCTACCACACACCAGCAAAACTAAATAAAAAATTAAACACTTTTGGCAAAGATTATTTTTTTTCCTGAATATCTGTGGCAAAGCCAATTAGTTATAAAAGAATAAAACACATCACATACAAGTTATTAGCCTGGAATACTTGAAACACAATTTCTCTAAGAGATGTCTTTTGATGTGAGTATATACAAGTTTTATTTATGGTTTCTGCTGCAGCATAGAAGTAGTTTGTCAAAGAAATACAAGGTGGAATCACATTTTTCATTTCATAGAACCTCAACTCAATTACACCTTTAATTCTTCACGTTCTCTTTTAGTTGGCAAATAAACTGAACTGATGAAGCTCGGTTTTATTGCATGTCTAAGGAACTTGGGTTATCAACTGCTTTAATAAACTCTGTCACCCGAGGTGATAACAAGGAAGACTCATGTGCAACTGGAAAAAAAACCAAAAACACAAAACAGCCTACATGGTTCTACAGTATAGCCATTTTCCCCTCTCTTGCTGACTATTTTGTTGCATATTTGCAGGAATATTTCTTTGCATTTGCACACTTGTTTGGAGTATGAGTGTATCTGGAGGTTTTTATGCTTTTTTTCAGTGTATTAATGCATCCTGTATGTAGGCTGTGGAGAATCTGCTGGAGGCAGCAGCACATTTTTCCCCCAACAATAGCAGTTTGGGGATATTTTGTTCTCTAGCAAAACCATTGTTCCACATACTTTAATAACTACTAAAATCGAAGGTGTCTCATTTCTCTTGAAACCCTCTACTTTTCTGACACCTCAAGTCATTTTGCTCCCTTTCTGTCAGGAGGCTTTCAGATGAAAGTACCTATAAATTAAGATGCCAACAATATTGGAGTGATTTACCTATTATGGTTTCCCTGGAAACGACTAGATTTCTTTACCTGAAGGTAAATGTTTTGTGCGGCCTTTATTTAACCAACAGAGGAACAAATGTGCCTCAACACATTTATACATAATTGTCAACAGTAACAATGGACAATAGATACCTAGCTTTCATTTGATATAAAAGATAAGATCTCCTACTTTTTCTCATAACAATGTATATATTATATTTGTATACTCATATGGCCACTTTAGAATAATCCTTTAATTCCTTTAACTGTCCCACAAGAGCAAATTTGGTTGGTTTGGTTTGGTTTGGTTTAGAGGCCCATTTTCAATTCTAAATCAAATGGTGACATCTGATTCCAAAGGAAGCAGAAGAAGTTCAGTTCCTCAAATAACATATTGAATCAGGCATCAAAATGCAACCATCCCCAGATTCCTAAATTAAAATGGCCAATTTTGTAGTAAAAATAAAAAGATGTTTACGGGCTGATATAATAGAACAGTTTTTTGTCTCTGTAGCTAATTTCCTTGTGACAGTGGGTATTGACTAAGGCACTAACTGCCTGCTAGGCATCACCTCAGCTAATTGGAGTCAGTGAACTGGACCTCTTAGCTGTGTTTGTGGTGTCGGTGCCCTCTAAAACAGTTTAATGCAGTTATCTGACAAATAACATGGCTCGCTGTGTGGTTAATTGTACAAAGCCTAATCCAAAAAAGGTCTGGATTCTCTTATTTATATTATGTATAAAATGTATCCCATGATTTGCAAATCTCATATACCCAGCATTTATTCCCAACAGAACATAGAAAACATATCAAATATTTCAATTGAGGAAACTCCCCACTTTAAGAAAAATATTGGCTCATTTTGAAGTTCAGTCAGGGCAATGTTTACCACTGTGTAGCATCTCCTTTTCTTGTAACACCAATGTGTAAATGTCTGGGAGTTGAGGAGACCAGTGGCATGGTCCTGGGTTTTTTGACCCAGTGTTTTGAGTTTGTTTGGGTTCATGAGGTTAATTTTGTACCGTGTTTTGCATTGTTTGGTCTTGTTCATTCTTTAGGGAATTATGTGATTCTTATGTTCAGTTTTGATTGATCTGTTACCTTTGAGTTTCTTCCCTTTCATGTCCTGGTCTTGCCTCTGTGTGTCCTCCCCAGCACCCCCTGTGTGTAGTCAGTTATGTCTGGTTGTGCATGTCGAGTCTCTGTCTTGTCTCCTAACCCTGCTAGCCTCACATTTGAAAAACAGCTGCTGGAATGTCATTCCATTCTTGTCTGATAAATGAATCAGTTGCCCAGGATTCTTTGGTCTTCTTTGTCATGTTTCTCGTTTTATGACACTTCAATACTTGACATTTTGAATTGGGACAGGTTTGCAGGCGGGCTGGATTCAGTACCTGGAGTCTTCATACTGCACCTTTTACAGCAGCATAGCTTTGTAGTAGGAGTTGGTTGTTGTCTTGCTGAAATATGAGAGATGTTTGCTGAAAAAGATGTCTGGATGTTCCTCTAAAACAAGCCTATTCAATGGGACTCACATGTGGCCCAGTAGCAAGCTGCGAGTGGCCCTGCCTGTGGTCCTGGCAGAAAAGCAGAGAAAACGCAAAAAAATAAATTAATTAATTAATTAATTAAAAGATAAAAAATTGAAAAAAATTCCTACAGCGTAGTGTAGACTGTGAATGCAACACTCCTAGTAGTTTACCGATGTTTTACCCAGAATGCACTGTGATGTAAACATTTTAAACTATCATTGTAATGTATGATGCGACAACAGCATGTCTTTCTCAATCCAAAGGCGTAAAATTGACAATGAAAACCGTCGGTTTAACCCTGCCTGGACTAATAAGTACTTCTTCATTTTACCACCAAACCCAAATGACAAACCTATGTGTTTAATTTGCAGTGAGTGTGTTGCAGTACTTATGAAGGCACCACAATGACAAACACCTTCCTAAACAAACTTTCTAGAGCGATCTCAGGAGAGGGCTGCAAAAGTACAGTTTAATTGCGAGTTTAATTGCATCTTACAATGGGAGTTGCACTACTGTGATGACGGTCCTGTACGGCCCAAGAGAGAGTCTATAGCAGAAGATGGGTTCACAGACAGAACTGATAATGCACAGTTGTGCATATTTGTCCGTATTGTGATGGGAAATTGCTCGGCTTACTACCGTTAAAGGGATACACAGCTGGCGAAATAATGTTTGAGAAGATTTCAGCTTTTTTTGAGGAAAGTGGTCTGGATATGAAGCGTGTCTGTATACTTGTGACGGATGGGGCTCCATCCATGGCAGGAAAAGTGAGTGCTTTGGCAGCGTGGTGCTTAGCTGTTGCACCTCAGTTGAGAACCTTACACTGCTTTGTGCATCAGACGGTGTTGTGCACAAAACTAAGTGCGGAGCTCAAAACGACAACGGACGGCATCATAGCTACAGTTAATTTTATTCGTTCAAGAGTCTGCTGAGCACCATGACCTGCTATTGCACAATGATGTCAGGTGGCTGTCCAAAGCAAGGGCACTGGAGCATTTCTGTGATCTCAAAGAGGAGATCACAATTTTCCTGTGCAACAGCAGGCAAAAAAAGCAGAAACAGCAGATGTGACCATTGTCCTTTAAAATGTGTCTGGTTCAGCAAAATATTTATTTCATTTTGAAAGGGAATTATCAAAACGTTTATTTGTTTTTATTTCAAATGTGCAAAAAAAAAAGTTTAGTTATAGCTCCCTTTTTTAATGGACCTTTTGGTGTGCATTTGTGAGAGGTCACCAGATTTACAGGGAAAAAAAGAATAAATATTACTAGTTTTTCAATACACTTGTGTGGGTTTGAAATGTATCATGATCTGCTGCTTACTGGCTGCAAAAACATATCTGGCCCAGATAAATTCCTCGGTTTAAAAATCTGTCCCAACTAACTTTTTAGTTGAATAGCCGTGCTCTAAAACCTGTATATATTTTTCAGAATTGATGGTGCCTTCTCAGATGTGCAAGATGTGAGTCCCACAGGCCCTAAAGCACCCTCATACTATCAGAGATGCAGGTTTTTAAACAGAGAGTTTCTTCTTTGAATGACAGACCTGAATTTCTGGATGGGATGAAAAAGTCATTTTCACAAACAATGATTTCCGGAAGTGTTTTTTTCCCTTCAACCATATATGAAACAGGCATGTATGGTTAATTCAACTTGTTATTCTTGTGATGTCTTAAATAAAATGTCTGTGTTTTGTGGTAAGTTACATACAGGTGATGTCTGTTGAATGTGACACATGAAGAAACGCAAATGGTGAACGTAACATCACAGGGGTATATGAAAATGGACATTTGGGGTTTTTTTTGTAAGAACCTATAAAAACTCCTGAGGTCAGGATGTGCTACATGTCTAAAGTTTCATTCAGATAGGCCAATCCGTTAAGAAAGAGATACGGTATATACAGACATTTGGCCATACCTATGCTACAATCTTTATAGTAAGACATATAGATTGTGCAAAACAGTTTTTTGGAATTGGGTTGTAGGAAGAAACTGTCCACAAACACTAACTAACAAGTATCTGTGATATTCACCCATACAATCTCTGGCTGCAGTTTGCTAACCAAGTTCAGTAGCATTACCTGATATTTTGTCTCAATGTTTGTGGTGTTCGTACCTCTTGAAAAAAAAAAGTATAAATGGCCTGACTAATGCTATTTCCTACAGTGTTGTACAGACTGTCCACAAAATCTGCTCCAGTCCAGTGCACCCATGCAGTCTATGAATGCAGTTTCCTAACCCGCCTTTTTAGTGCCAGCTGATAACTTAGCAATTCACTATCTTGTCCAAAAACAACACATGGCAAGGACCACAGTGCTAAAATCAATACTTCAAAATGTCTACAAATGTATGCATCTTAAAGCGTTCATAAATCTTTAATATACCACCTTTGTCTGAGACTAAAAAAGAGTTTAATATTGAAATAAATTAGCTTGCATGAGCAAATATTTTGGCATACTGTTAAAATTCTATGTTTTGCTTCCCTTAAGTAAAATATTTTCAGATATAATTTCAGATATAAAATGTTCAAAATGTGTAAAATTGAGATACTGTATGTCCTAGAAACAACCTGTAAATCTTAACCCTGTCTCCATATGTTCACCGCTCCATTCTGGCATTTAAAAACGACACTTGGCAGGTTCAACCGTCGACAAGATGTGGAGGGCATGTGGGCGACAACCTTCCCATCCTGGGATGTTCTGTCATTGGTCTGGTGTAGCTGAAAAAAAAATGATGACTGTGTGTGTATGTGTCGTGTATGTCCTGTATGTGTGTGTGTGTGTGTGTTTCACAGCACTTCCATTGCCAGCTTTCTGCTGTGCCAATCTGTAGCAGCCATGGAGCATCCTGGACTTGCTCAGCCATCAATCAGTCGCCTGCCATGGCTGAGTGCTTACAGACACACACATATCCACTCATATGAGTTCACACAAACCTCTGACAAACCTCAGTTCAGAGAAAACCAAGGCCACCCGCTACTTTATTAAAAGGCTACAGCTGTTATGTACGTGGGCATAGAGCAAAAAAGATTTTCTCACCAAGATTCAACATAGACAACAGGTCGTGCTGCTTCGTCATTTTCTCAGTTTCCCTGCTTGTCATACTCTGCTGATAACAATCTGGAGGACATAAATTCTCAGTTTCACAAGTTCATGGGACATAAATTTTACATTTGTTGGATGCTAGAGAGTCCCACTGGTAAGAGCTTTAAAAATATAACCAGAACTGCGAGCACACTGTGTGTCACACTGTTGTGTACCAAGATGCATAGAACACAAAAACTGTATGAAAACCAAACGATCGTCTTTTCATAGCATTTCTTGGAAAACACTGTCAGAATTACAAGAGGTATACGTACCCACATACTGTATAAAAATGGTACGTCTAAATCCCTCAAATGTGATTTCTTATATATGTGACACTTCTTTCTAATAATAGCTCACAAATTGTGAGCGGTGTGGGCCATCCTGTCCTCATAACATCATATTTTTGGCATAACAAAGGCTCCTTCACAGCAGCTTTCTACTTGAAGGCATCATTCTCCATCCTTGGGTGAGAAACATAAAGCTGTAGGCACAGAATTACAACTCTTAATAAAGGAACAGTTCATCTTACAATGAATATACCTCTTCCATTGTGAAAATAGAGACATGTAATAAGTCATGTCTACTTCAGCAGGTCACAACAGAGCTGCAATTAGACTTTTTGAGCTCTTAACATCCACCAGGTCATCAGCAACCAATCTTTGGTTAAGGTTTTCTTCTAGCCATAACCTAAGTAGGCAAATTTTAAAAATCTACAAAAAGCTACCTTTAAAATCAAGTCTCATTTTGGCTGTAGAATTTTTTGATTCAATAAAAAGGAGCTAATTTTAACCTTTCCCCAATCCTACACAGGTTCCCAGTAACAACTGTGAATGGGTACACAGTGACGATACTATCATGTTGCTGTTTAACATGTTACCATTATCACCAGATTAGTTCTGTTAGTGGTTACATTTGCTAATTAGTTACAAACACAAAATATGGGCAATATTTTGTGTTTGTAACTAATATAATTGTAATTTAGAATCAACTTTCTGGGATTTTCTTACTCACTGAATGAGCATGCATCAAGATGCTACAAGACAAATTTAATGTTAGATTCTGGTTCTCACCCTTGCTTTGCTGCTCTGTGTTCTGGTGAATATAACCTAAAATACAGCATGTGTGAAATGCATGGTCTCTTCACATAATTTATTTAAGAGCTGAAAGCAAGTGGGGATGATTCTGGGTTTATTTTTGGGATGCAGCAGCAAGTGGTGTGGTTGTGTTTAACATGGTGAGTGTTTAATGGTTGGCCCCAGAGCTTTAAGGTAAATTGAAACTGTGGGATTTTGCAAGATCAAAACATGACTGTCCTGAATGTGTTATTTTGCTGCTAGGCATTTCCAGAATATTGTTGTTGTGGGGTGTCAGGGTTGTTATTGGTGGGCACCACTAGGGGTCTTTGAACATACTGCTTATCATGTGGAGGTGGGTGAGCAGCCTGGTCTTATAACATCAGGGTTTTTTTTTTCCTACATTCAGTATGTGATGCATGACAGATTATTTAGCTATGAGCATTCACCCATTTGCCTATCCATCCAGTTTCTTAACTTATTCAGTTCAAGGTCATATGAGGGCTGGAGTCTGTCCCAGCTGTCATAGGGCGAGAACTGGGAAAACTCTTGAAAGGTCACCAATAGCAATGAGCATCAGAAATACATACATGTAGTTTAAGACACAATCATTTGGCTAAAGCAAATACTGCACTTGCTTATCGGCAGTGCATGTCTAGGAACAAGAACACAAAAGGGGTCTTATTCCACTCTCATTTCTAATGACTTTCTCCAGCAAATGCAGAGGATGATTACATGCTTTGAAAATGGGCCCTACAGTATGTGGTTAATCATACGAATGTTTTAAATATCAAAACTACTGCATAAGACAGGGTGCATAAATAATGTGACACCATCAAGGAGATTGCTCATCTATAATGGATGGTTTTGTTTGCTTCGCACCCTGTTGGGCACTGTACTTGTCTTATATGACAGATCAATAGACACATGGAAATTCATTACTGCACAGCAGATTAAATATTAAAGCTGTTGTTTATTTGTTTTGATAAAACATAAATAAATAAAGCTGCAGGTGACAGGGATGCTGTCAAAGCTTAGCTCTTGCCATAGGAACAAAGGTCCAATAAATGTGTCAAAAGAGATGAATTGCAAGAAGTATCATGATATGATGTGATGGGTTGACAGGACCTTTTAACAATGCATGATTTATTCATTATTACTGTGTTTACCTCACATCTGAAGTCCTTCTCAGTGATAAGTCACCCTAAAAGTTATTTGAACAGTATCTGCACACACTACAATAGATGTGTGCACAGATGTTGTTGACTAGGTGTTAAAAAATGTGTCTATATTTGTTTTGGGTTTTTTTTTTAAGATACATTAATACCTCTCTATATATATGCATATGTGCACTGCACCTACATGAAAAGGTAAGCTGCTTTCTACATTGGCACTATATCGAGTGGAATCATTACCTCCACCAAGGAGGTTATGTTTTGTCTCTAAACACCATAGTTTGAATGGTTTTGAATGAATTCTGATGTTATGTTGTCTCACGCATACAATCCATTGAAATCTGGCTTACATCCACCAAGGTCTTCAAAGTCAACTAACTGATTTATTGGTCTAAATTTGACAAAAAGCCTTATATCCTTGAAATTGTGTTTCTTACAAGTGTGGTATGTATTGTCAACCTGTGGAAAGTACCATATAAAAAACTAAAAATATGATATCACATTTTCCTCTGACCTCTCCTTCAAGGTCAATAGACTCATCTGAAGGTTAAACTGATAATAATGCTACAGAAACTTTTTAAAACTATGTTTCTTACTCTGATTTTTTTCTGTTGACAACATATAGGGAATGATCTGTAGAGATTCTAAATATCATGCGACTTTGGACTTCTTCGTCAAGGTCAAATAAGGTCAAACAAAAACGTCTTTTATCTTTAACCTCCTAGGACCTGGCATCCACATATGTGGACATCACATTTTAGGGTTGTCTAGACCAAAGTACAAAATTTTGCTCTACAAAGGCCTAATATTCACTTACGAGGACATTATACTGCCACTGTTCCATCAAAATTTAAAATGAATGTCCTCATATGTGGATCTCATTTTTCTCAGAAACAAAAATCAGGTAAAAAAAAAAAAAATTCAGGTAATTCTTTGTTTTTACATTTATCAGGTCCCAATCAGCCCAAATGGGACAGAGAAATTAAAAATGCATGCCATGAACGAGTTCAGGTCTTAGGAGGTTAAAATTAGGCTTAAAATTCTACTTCCTTTGTTTTTAGGAAATGATACTGGTATGTGGGGATTAAAAATATCACATTATAGTTTGCATCCAAATATCTTACCACATTTGACCTCTGACCTCACTTTTACAATTCACATCTATCTTTATTTCAAGTTGACCTCAACACGTACTGTATCTTTAAAAAAGAAAAAGTATTGTTGAGCGAAAGAGAATGAAGCCAGAAAAAAGTCAGGAATAAACGAGTTTGAACAGAACAAATAACAACAATCTACACTTTGCACTTCCTCTCACCTGACTGCAAACTTTGTAAATTAAATTACAAAAAGCAAAGAAAACAAAATGAATATATTAAAAAGTAATATACTATGCTATTCTATACTATATTGCACTGTGTTATACTACACCTAAACACTAACTCTATAGTATAAAAATATGTACTTTTGACTTTTGAAACAATTATTCTCAGATGGATTAAACTGCAGGGGGTTAACAAGTAAGAAATAATACATAAATAAATTACACAAATGAAAAACTATTTTTTATTTTCTCAAAAACATAGCGTCAGGGGTTAGACCTCTTCAGGTATCATGATACAAAAGCATCATGCCAGATGTCCTCAGGTCTTGTAACAATACAGGCATAGAGCCAGTGTATGTTTTTAGAACAAAGAACAACGGGTCATCTGGGTACTTGCATAATACAATTTTTAATCTTATTTTTTTGTTTGTTAGGAAAGGTGCCATTTTAGGAAAAGTGTGGACAGGATGTTTCCTCAAACATTGTCTAACAATGTCAGCTGAATTTCTGCATTGTTAAATAATGGGATCTAAATTCATTTTCCCTCAGGGTATTGGAACTATTCTAAGAGCTAATAAGTATACTTAAGACTGTTGTGTTTCAAAGAAAACAGAAGAATTTGGTTGCAGTTATTAAACTAAGACAGGAAAAACAACAATTTGCTGTTTTGGCTTCAGCTTTGTGAGTAGCAGATCAATAACCCAACCCCATCACTAAGGACATCGATGCAGGACAGTTCTGAAAAACTGCAGATTACAGTCAGTGACAAACAATAGCACTGCTTTAAAATTGTCTCTTGGAGAAATGTATGTCACCGGTGTTTCAAAAGCAGCAAACATGTTTCACTCTTTGGTACATGCAGAGTCAAATCATGATCACTGCATTAGGAAGTGGCAGATAAGTATGTGAAGGTTGTGTAGGACATGAATGAGGACTGAGACAGTGGTGTTCACGGTGAGGGTGGGATTACATAAGGAATTGAGTCTTGTTTGGAGTGGTGATGGACGAGGTCAAGCAGGAGACTTCTCAGATTATGTTTGTTTGCACATTGTGATCTGTAGTGAAAGAAGGGAGCAGGTAGAAGTGAACCTTTAGAGGTGGAGCTATACTCTGAAGAGAAGAGGAATGAAAGGCAGTCAAAGACAGAATACATTTAAATCATTACATCAAATACATGTTTGTGATGACAGGAGTAACAGTGAGTTGAAAGGAGTAGAAGTAGTGAGTGCAGGCAGGGTGGAGTCTGTGGAGATGAGTATTGAGGCGATTTGTGACAGAAGTGTAACAGCAAGAATTAAACTATGTCAGAGGGACAACTCAGTAAAAATCTTGTGATTTGGAGGCGAAGTTAGGGAGCCAATGTTGACATGGTTTAGACATCAGCAAAGGGAGGATAATAGATATACTGAACAAAGGATACTGAATATGGAGAAGGGAAACTAAGAAGTGGAAGACCACAGAGAAGATTCATGGATGTAGTGAAGGAGAACATGCTATCCCATGGATATATTAAGATCATGTGTGATCCATCACATGGTGGGAAATGTGTCTGTTCTATTCCAGTTGCATACAGGCTGGTATGACATATGTACAATAGTTCCATTGAATAATAACATGAAAAAATAAATAATGAAGTGTATTTAGAAATCACTTCAAAAACAAATGACAAAATATTAATACATAGATAACTAAAAGAAAAAAAGCACAATGTGAAACACAATGGCCAACTGACCACATCTCATTGTACTAAAATAAAAAGCAAGCATAAATGCATTCAAGACTTATTTAGCCACTGTCACTATTAAAATACCACTATTATGTATTCAAGCAAAAAGTAAATGCTCTTATACAGTGAAAATGCACCCTTACTTACTGTAATTGACATTATTTTAAAAGACAAAAAATATCATTCGGACCTAAATGAACACCTGGAAGAATACCAAGTGGAAATATTCCCAAGCTGATGATGTACACAACAAAGCCCATCATTACATCTCATGCAGTCAACAGACCACACCAGATTTGGGCTTTAAATACAGCATCAAGGCTGAACAAAGCCTCACAGTGGATGTTTACCAGGAAGACTGCTGTAAATTCAGGTCAGATTTATGCCTGCTTTTTTTCCCCCCTCTCTCACTCAGTCACCCCTCCCATGAGAGCCACAGGTGCTGGTTGTGATGGCTAGGGAATGAGTTCTCAATGAATGAGGGTTACAGCCTTAATTTGAATCCCTCAGCCTGGCAGAAGACCGCAATGCTTTCAGCATTCTTTTGCTTGTATCTCTTTACTGCATGCCCCTCATCCGACATCACCATTCTTCTCAATCATGTGTGTTCTTTGTTGTTTCTTTTCTGCCTCTCCCAGCATTGTTTTTCTTCCAGAGCTCACGATGATAAAAACAGCTTTGAGTTCTGACGTAGCTTGTACATTTTTTAGTACATATTTCATTTTGATTATTTGCTGTCACATGTCGAGCTGTGTGCTCTGTGTGTGTGTGTTTTTTATAAGGAAAAACATGACTCTGTACAGATACCAATTTAATTCCCTCTTAAGAACATAATGCATGCCTGTAATACATTAAGGAAGCTGTGCTTTCCATGTTCTGCATCATGCTGTTTGTGACAAACAAGGGTTCCAAATGTCCCTATGCATATG
>VUQP01048031.1:0-11320 GCA_015108555.1 Coptodon rendalli | reverse complement strand
ACGCCAACAACTATGAGAAAAAAATGTCCTTTTCTGTGACTTGTGTTTTGAAAATATTCTCACTTACAGATCACTCAGCATCTGTCTCAACGAAAAAGGCTTTTCTTGTTTAATTTCAGAGGGAAAAAAGGCCTGTGATATTTGACATACCTGTAGACCGATATATAAAATAAAATGGAAGACACAGAATGGTTTGTCTTCAGTGACATGTAAAGAATCACACACCCTAAAGTTCTATTTCTTAAGGCCCTTTTTAAAAGGTTTGATCCATCTACCATCTGTGGTAGTATCCTCCAAAATCAGGAATCCCAGTCATATCCAACATTAGCAGGACATAGCATTTTTCCTCCAGAGTCACCAGGAGCAATACACACACACAAACACAAACACACACACATTACCCAACACTTTTTTTCACCTCGAGTTCCATTAGCCAACCACCCAAGCTAAACTCAAGAAGAGTACAAGTACAAAGCAGGGTAAGATGCTAAACTGGCAAATAAGCACTTGGGATGCTTTAATTGGGGTAACAGGTGATTACAATCACTAAACTGGTCTGCCAGTCTTAATTAATCAAGCAACTCTAGATTTTCATTCATCTCTATATTCCTTAAATCATTCTTTCACCAGCATCAATTTTAGCTATCAGAGGAAAACTTTTTAGAAGTGATAAAGCACGTCTCTCTAGATTTTTTTCCTGTGTTACATAATTGAAAGCTAAAGTCTCTCCCCAGCCTCCTCATTTATCTCCTCACCCGCTGTGTTCAGGTCATATAAGCTAATGCTATATCATCCTTTTGAAACCGTTAAGGGTAATTACATATTTTTAGTTTATGCTGCTTTTGAAGACTTTTAAGGTGAAGTTGCAGATGAGAATAATCTTTATTTTTTTTTTATACAGTGAAATATTTAAAGAGGACAGTGTGTGTCTGATCATCATCGTGAAGAATATTAGTTAGAGTTGGAGTAGGGTTATGATGATTATGCAAAGCTAGCACTCACAAATCATAAAAGTACTTTTTCTTCAGCTTCTCAGGCTCACAGTGTTACTATGAGTGGGCCAATGAGCCTTTAATTGAAATTTACAATATTTATCATCACAGTCCATGGGAAATATATAAATATACTGTAGATTTTGCATATTAGAAGATAAAACTCTGCTCGATATGAATGAATTGGCTGCAGACGGTTTACTGGTAAAACGCTCATCTTAACTTTAATTTAGTGGTTGAGTGGTAATTAGAATTTCCAAGGCATGGTATACATTATTAATGTAAAGGACTCTAACAGCAAATATTGTTACTCTGCTGCTCATATATAACAGTTTTGTTCTCAGCTGTATTTTTACGAGTTTATTTTCCTCCCTTGTGTTCTTTTTTTAATAACAGGTTGCCTCGTATAAAGCCATCAACCACTGCAAACATAAATATGTGATATTGTGGGTTTTTTATCAGAACTTGGTACTCTCAGGCATATGAAAAAATACTTTATTGCTCTGCATTGTGAAGCTGCAGTCTGTCTTTTTTTAAGGTGATAAAATGATCTGATTTCATTTAGTCGTTTACTGAATGATTTCGCTGATGTTCGTTTCACTTGGGAAAAAAATGAAGTGGTTAAGCTGGAGCAAGCTGGTGTCATGAGACAAATGTAGTCCTCAGTTCAGAAGTTTTTCCAGCGGTTTATTTATCTAGGAAGTAATTTTTTGACATAATGGTAGTATCAGGATCTTTAGCAGCGTGGGCTTGGTTTTTCTTCACTCAAAGTCAGTGATGCAGAAGAAAGATTCGGATGCAGGGTAAAAGCTGCATGTGTGTTGAATTGTTTCCTTCTACGGTGTAAAGGCTCCCTTGAGAAACATTTCCCACCATGAAGGGTGATGCATTCTTTTTTTAAACTTAAGATGGTGGCTGTGGTGTTGTGAGAAAGAAAGACTGTGGTTTGTTAACCCATCTCCCAAAAAATGTATCCACCGAGACAGCAGATATAGAGTTTGGAGGAGGCTCTATACAGTGGTTTTTACCTCCCCCAAGGAGTTATGTTGTGCATCCATGTATGTTTCAATTGTTATCTGTCCATGAATACAATAGCTCAAAAAGACTAAATAATGAAGGTTGTTGGACAATTAAAGGATTATTCTATTCTATTCTATTCTATTCTAATTACCGAGGTCTTCAAGGCCAACTTAATGATTTACTGGTCAAGAATTTTCAAAACATCTTGTAATTGTGTGGTGAGTATTGTGAACATATGGAAAGCACTATATAAAGATTTAAAATATCATGTCACATTTTACCTCTGACCTCTCCTTCAAGGTCAGTAGATCGATCTGAGGGTCAAAGTGATAATGATGCTATAATCATTATTTAAAAATGGTTTCTTACTGTTTGTATTGACTACATATAACCATATAAGGAATGATATGTGGGGATTTTTAAACATCATGTTACTTTGAACGTTTGACCCCATCTTCAAGGTCGAGGTCAAACTTTCATAACATGTCTTTTATCTTTAAAACTATGCTTAAACTTGTGCTGCCTTTGTTTGTATTGGCGACAATTAGGAAACAATACAGGTATATGTAGATTCTAAATATCACACTATAGTTTACGTCAAATATCATGTCACATTTGACCTCTGACCTCACTTATACAATTTACATATTTCACGTTAACCCTCATTTTGTTAGAAAATGATTTCACCATAATGCAGATCAAGTTATTGTGTCCAGTTATGTACAACTCATTGTTTGTTAACCATTACTTAGTCCTTAGGGACTAAGTAAAGCGCTATACAAATACAGGCCATTTACTATTTACCATTACCTCCTCTTATATAATGTTTGAGTAAACAAAGTAAACATCTGCTATGCTAACATTATCTGATTTTTACAGCACTACAAACTTCTAAAAGTACACCTGGAAAACGAAAGGAAACTGAATGTGTACATAGTACAGTGCTGTTCCTTTACAAGTAAATATTACCCAGAGAGTGAGCTGCATTGAGGGAACTTTGCACTCTCAGATTGCTTCTTGTCAGTCGGTGTTTATGTGTACAATGTCAAACTTGAATCGAATCCTATTGGATCTGAGAATACATTCCTGAAGGACACACAACACAAGCCAGTAACTAATTTTTAATGATCACCAGCATTGACATCTGTAATTTCTCTGACAGGTACATTGGGCTAAGGAGGTTTCTTATTTTAAATGGTGGCTATATTTTAACAGTTATGCCCATCTTTTGCCTCTTACACAATCAATAATGAAATCAGGAGAGAGATAGACACTAGACTTTTACAAACTTTACCTCAACCCAAGCATAGTTGGCCATTTACTCTAATCGGACATCTGTTTGATACATGAGGCTTTGTCCTTTTTTTTTTTATGTTCCCTCACCCACTTCCGTACTCTCTGTTTTCACATTCAAACCAAGACAATCATGATGTTTGAAACTGTAATTACATCCTTTGTTTGGTAAACAATGCTGTGCACAATAACCATACACATTGTTTGCTGCATTTTTCACATTTTCACACCAGTGACCAGCAGCGCCATTCTGGTTAAGCTATAAAACACACAATCCAGTAATAAAGGCTTAACTGTGCCAACAATGAACCAAAAATGAAAACTGAAAATACAGTGAACAATGAGAAGAGAGGAAGAGGAAAAAGAGCATCTTGTATGAAATTGCTCTAATAGATGCTCTCTCAAAGATAGAAGCAGGAATCAAGAGATACTGGTGATTAATTATTTATAATTGTTTTCAAATTTCATCTTTATATTAATAAGTCAATTATAGTACACTGGCTCACACAGAAGAGCTTTTTAAAAGAGAAAGTGAGGGTACAGAGACAGACTGTGGAATGCTAGATTAAGTTAACCATATGTGGAAGGAAGAGGGAGATTTGCGGGGGGGGGATGACTATAGATGGGAATTGATATGAGTCTAGTGATTCAGATTCCGTTATTGATATCATTTATCGATTCTCTTATTGATTCTCATTGTGCTTATTGCCTATGCCAACATCACTTAGCAACATATCAAAGACATTACCCACATAGCAGACAGGTCTGGCCCGCATCTGGTGTCAAGCCGGCACTGCTGGCTGACTTCTGGCATGGTAAGTGGTATGTCATGCAGACATGGTCCAGGCCTGGCGTAGATGGCACTGTTTATGTGATGGCATGCCACATCTGGCCCGATTGTAGTTTGGTGTATGTGGCCCAGGCTCATAGAAAACAGGTCTGGCCACGATCCGACATCATGCTGGCACTTCTGACTGACCGGTGTCATGGCAGGGTGTACGTCAACCAGATGTGGGCCAGGTCTGGCAATGATGGCACTACTTATGTTCCTATTTTCCTATTTTAGATAGAGGACCCGAATGCCATGTTGCAATGCTGTATTGCTATGGTAGCCAATGTTTTAAATGCATGTTTGACAGGTTTGTGAGTGTACACTTTATGCAAAACCTAGTGACGGTTTACTTATGCTTACCACTGGGTGGCTGTAGCTCAGGAGGTATAGCAGGTCACCTACTGATCGGAAGGTTAGTGGTTCGTTAGTGGCTCCTCCATTCTGGGTGTCAGGAGCGTGAATGTTTATGAATGTAGTTAGGAAGCAATCAGTTTAGAAAAGTGTG
Organism: Coptodon rendalli; assembly: GCA_015108555.1. Classification (NCBI taxonomy): domain Eukaryota; kingdom Metazoa; phylum Chordata; class Actinopteri; order Cichliformes; family Cichlidae; genus Coptodon; species Coptodon rendalli. The sequence continues at coordinate 6,678 of VUQP01048031.1, read as the reverse complement.
TGATTGGGTGAATGCAGCTCAAAGCAAAATAAATAGCCACGGTACATGGAAGTAGTTCACACCACAAAAGGCATGTAGCCACCTCCAGCTTCCTAATAAAACAAAAACACAAGTTATTAATATATCAAAAACAGAAAAAACAATTAAATACACCCCTTCTGTAGTTAACCCTACTGCAGAAACACTTTCCTTCCAGCGTAATAAAAAGAAAATTACAAATCAAAACAATCACTCTGAAATAAAAAGGCATAAAACCTTCAGCTCGGAGCAAATAAACCATCAGTAATGTGGGTGGTTAAACACACATACCAACTGCTATAAAATAAAATGAAATGAAAATAATCTATTAAAAACATTAACTTTCTATACATCCCCTCATTCATACGGCTTCATATACTGTTTAAAAAAAGACAAGGCAAAGTCTAACTAATTACACAAATAAGATTTGGGATCAAATTCCGATCTCTCTGGATTTTCAGCATATCCTGATATTGTGTTACATTCTGTCTATGGCTTGAAGAAAGTTTTTTTCCTGCTGTCATGTTTTTGTGTGGCAGATTTATATTTTCACTTTTTGTTTTCAACATTGTAGTAAATTCACCAACACAAATTTTGCTCTTTTCGGGTTGTAAGCCATTATGATTTGTTTTTTTGGATTTTGTATGTTATGCTGGGAGTGTCAGGATAGGCTCCAGGACTGAATCCTGCCCACAAACAGGTTAACACACAAACTACAGGCAGGAGCTCATGAGAGAGAAACAAAAACACAACACAACCCCTGCCAGCACATCTACACAGCCAGGAACACACCGTGGCTTAGTTCCTGAAGTTAGTAAACTAGTTGGCAAGATTATTACTACTGAACTAGTTTTCATGCCTTTAGCAGTTGTAAAGAACGGGGGGAGCCTGCCACAGCATGAGAGGGCAGGGTGGGAGGAGGGAGCAAGCAATGAGCCAAAATCAGTCCCAAAGGTAAGATAAGAGAGGCGCAAACACAGCAGAGATTCAAGAACCTTAGACTGTAAATCACACAGAGTACTAGATGAAAGTTGAGTGAGCCTCTAAGATAGATAGAGAGATCTAAGCAAGCTCGGGCACACATACAGGTGGTCTCACAGATAACCCTTGTGAACCCTCCCATTCATTTTGCTTTATTTCTATGATATCCTCCATCCTTCCAGCCTGTGCGCTGGACAAACATAAACCTGAGAAGCTTCAGCATGAAAAATGTATTTTCTTCAAAGATTTCAGTGTCACAGATGACGTTCTTGGTCACTTTTCTGATGTTACATGAAGTGATGTCACACTAGTGTCAGCAATTTAATAAAACTGCTAAATATGCATTTGTTATTGGCCTTTCTTTTTCACTGCCACATCAAAGAGACACAGTGTAAGAAAATATCACATATAGATCATTTCAAATACTTTAAAAATCCTTACGCAATGTAATGTAATATGACAGTGTAATTGTTTTTGTCTAATAAAGCCTCCTCACTAAACTGTTAGTGGAAAAGCATTTCTTTCAGAGTCACAGTAATAAAAGTTGAATTCTTGGCAGAGATATGAAAAGGTCAGTACAGGAGCAAAGGAGAGAAAATGAGATGAGATGGTGGTATGAGTGTTTCCCCTCTCGGAGAAGGAAGATAAAGATGAAATGAAGCTCTTAGGGAGGTGAATGAAGCTGAAAGAGGGATGATGTGAGGGAGGTGTATAGTCTGCAGTCTCTGCCAGGCAGTATGTGTCTGCTCTTTAGCTGTGTGGGTGACAGCTCTCAGTGTCTCCCTTAGGGAGACTCACTTCAGGTTACAGTATGAAATGTGATTTTTACGACGTTAATGGTCCCACGCTTTCATGATATGCTTCTTATGCGAAGAGCCATTTATCTTCTGCCGCTGCGTCTGTCACCACGTGGTAGACCATATTTTTTTTTAACTTTAACTTTAACCAAGTAGCTCTTCCAGCATAGCCCGTTTTAAGTTTGAAATTCTAGTTGTTGATTAACTTCACTCCTGTAAGCAACATTTGTAGTTATAATAATTTGCATATAAACGTCAGTGTGAACACAGAGAGGCAAACAGAACAGTGTAAATGTGTGGACTAATCTATAACATTTTTATTTTTATTTTTGATTATTTAATTCACAAACTGTGTGGCAAACCTGAGATGCATAACTAGCGCGGTCCAAATTGCCCCGGGAGAAAAATATTTGGAACTAATATTTTACATTGGAACAATTTTCAAAGCAGAAGATAGAAATGAAAGAATGGTAAAATATTTGATCATGATGAAAGGAACAAAACAGGCAATGGTTTTTACACAATCAAATCTCAGGTGGAAATCATAAACAATTTCCAAACCAAAAAAGTTGAACAATTAAGCAAATTTTTTTCTGACATAAAAATGTAGATTATCTGAGACCTAGCACATCAGGAAGACACGCAAGCATCGCTTAAGCCACTTAAAGTCTTTCAAGGAACATTTGGATAATACAATCAGCGGGAAAATTGTTTCTTAAAAATGCAACAGTGAACAATAAAGCACTAATGTTAGCATGAAAAAAATCATGTCCACTATTGCCCAGAGCAAGAAATAATGTGACAGCAGAGAAGCTCATGTTCACTGCTGAGGTTCTCCAGGGGCACTGCAGGCTGCACCGTGATGAGAAGGTGGAAGTCGGGACTGCAGTAACTCAAGTTGTTTGAGAAGCAAAATGAATCCCAACAGACGAAAAAAGAAATGTTATTGGGAAGTTTCGTATAGCTCCCTGTCGATGAGTGTCTCATTAAGATTCCAAAGGGTCATGAATTTATTAAGATGCAATGTGAGTCATGGCTGTATGGTTTCGTGGTTGGGGTTGACGAACTATTAGCAAAAAAAAGAGGCATGTTCCCTTTGTCATTGTGAGCTCTCGATTGAAAGGGTGAGGCATGACAAGAAAGAGCAGAAAGCACAAGAGGAGACCGTCGAGCGGATATCCTCATCTAACGGCAGTGATGAATCCACCGATGATGAGAGTAGTAGCACTCCATCCACTCTGAAGAGGTTATGCTTCACTAAAAACATTGTTAGACCATTGGCAATGGCAGCCCTGGAATGCATCAAGCTGAGTCATAGATAAGCAGTTCGTGTCCTGTCTGCAACAGCATCTGCTTTGGGACACAACACTTCTGAGTTAGCCATCAACAGATCCACACTCAGGATTTTATGAGTGAGTTGTTGGCTCATGTGGAAACAGCCCGATACTTGATGAAATCCTTTCTCTCTGTCAGTGTGGTGATGAGTCTTTGTCTGAAACAGAAATGATTGTCAGTTTTTGTTTTCATTGCCCACTAGTGTACCACTACCAGTCATCAAGATGCTGGTAGATTACGTGCATCCAATATTTGGTACTAATATTTTTCTAATAGAGATAAAATATTTTATCAAGATGCATGTTTTCACTCTGGGGTGCTAAGAGTGAAAATGTGCTTCCTGTCCAGTGACATGCACAGGGTGTATATGCAATACACTTAATCCTACAGGAAGGATAATGGGGCTACTCACTCCAATAAAGACTTCTTGTTCATTGCCTTGCTCATTTTGCCATGTCATAATCATTGTGTGAGGATTTGTTGTTTTACAGATATGTCCCAAGTAGAATGACAGCAGAGGAGTTTTTTGTAGACATCTTGATTGTTATCTGAGAGAAAAATTGAGAAACTGTGTTGGAGTCAGGATGTTCAGGAAGTGGTGAAAAAGAAGGTACTGCAGGCACTTATCAAGAGGGTGTCACCAATGCACAATGAATGCACTCATACAAAGGGAATCTGCACAATATCATACACATATACCTTCATACATCATGATACTTTTTGCACAATGCTCAGTCTTTTGCACACTTGCACTTGCATGTAGTCCTGTTTTGACTGCCTGTTATATGTAATATGTAGCACCAACGTTGTCTTGCTTCACTGTGTACTGTACTACTGCACAATAAAGCAATTCGACTTGACTTGACTTGACTTGGAAGCTTAAGCAGATTAGCGGTGTTTAAACCCATGCTATTACCATGTTCACCTTCATCAGAGAAAGACCTCTGAAAGCATGACCATTCTCTCCACTCTGGGAGAGTAAGGGGCTGAACCGAAGTAAATTTGGTGTTTAGAGGAGGTGGCTTTGGTGAGCATAGCACATTCACTAGAAAGCTAGGCAAGCATAGCATGGAACTCGGTGAAGAAAATGCTGATTTCTTTGTGAATATGCTGAATCCAGTAAATTGGGACCATTTATAATGATTCAGTCGCTTAAATAACACATCTGTTCCCTGAGAGCATTTCATTATGAAGCACTTAACAAAAAACAGTGTTCGGAGTAAGAGATCCACTTAATTCAGCTCGTTTTACATGAGCTTCTTTTCAATGAGTTAACAATGAAAACTGACTCCACCCTCAAGCTGAGGTATGCAGCTCAGATGCTAGAAATTCTGGCTTTATGTGGAGTAGAAGCATCCAGTCAAAGGGCAGAAAACTGTTGGTGTGGAACATTTAATGAAAGGAGAAACATCCGTTTCTCATTTGCTTTTAGATCTAAATATGCAACTATATATTAGTTTGCATTTTTTTTAAAAAACATGACTGATTGTAAGCTCACTGTGCGGTCATGTTCTTTTTTCAGTGTAGCATAAATTCTGTTTAAATTTCTGCAGTCTATTTCAGGCATGGGTGACTGACAAAAAGTGTAATAAATACTGTGCGCTGGTGAGAAAGGTTGTATTACTTTTTGTTCAAAATGCATCTGACAGTCGAATGGCTTGCTCTGTCTGATCGCTCTGTCTGATGTAGTTCTTAACCTTAAAATGAAGAAAAAATTAAAGCAAGAAGCAAAAAAAAGTCTTTTTTTTTAAATGAGGACATCGTCTGCCATTTTCTGTGTGCATTATGCTAAAACATCTCTGCAATGATCCAACTACAAGCCTAAATTAAGGCACCTATCATCAAAAGTAACAATAATTCAAATCAATGTTAGATTACTGAAGCAAATTGATGTTCAAGACTTTCAAATACAAAACAAAAGAATAGAGAAAGAAAAGATCACCGCTGACTTTATTAGCATCCTTGTTATTTATTTAAATTTTTCGCTGCAGCACAGATTTCAGGCAAATTTCTCTCAAAAACAATCACAACACTAATATGCACAAATAATTAAGACGCTTCCCATAACATTTAATTATGCATATATTAACTGGGCATGTATTTTCTGTTTCTCTTGCAGGTAAGTCTAGTGACTTTCTTTAGAAAAAAGAATAAAGATAGATTTAAAAACATTGTCCAATATCTCCATCACTTATTCTCAGCAGGTTTGCTGTTCTTTGTTTCTTTAAAGAAGAAGGAAGTGTGTCCAAAGGGTTGCTTGGTATTTCCAGATGATAATGAGATTGGACATGGGGTTTCTTCACAGATAAGTCTGTCTGTTGTTCCATTCAACAACTTAGAAGAATTCTAATAAGGAGAAACAGCAGGTCTGCCTGGTTATAATGTCAGCAGTTCTTTGTGAGAGATGAAGATTATGAGTCCCTATGATAATAGCAATAACGACACCAAACATGGAACAAATAAATACTGGTGCAATGCGACTTTGAGAGTTATGACCTTGCTGTTCATTTTTTTTTTTTTGTATTCCTGTGGTAGCGTATCAGCTCCCTACTTTCTATGACAGCAGAAACTGCCAGATAGCTGTGCTAGCGTTGCCCCCATACTGACACTGGGCTGTAGCTGAAATGTGAACCTTTGTGGCATCAAACAGCATTAGATGGACACATGCACTGGAGATACCTTCAGACTGAAACAGTGATCGTGCTAGTGTTTTCTCAGTGTCACTGTCAATTTTGTGTACAGTATAAAATCACAGTTTAGAGATGTGCTTGTGTAGGCGTTGTATGTGGGTAATACTCTGTGTAAAGTGAACATCATGGCTGAATAACAATCAGGTGCTGTCCTCCAGCTCTTTTCAAAACAGTAAACCACCCTCCTCACATTTCTGTCAGTAGATGCAGGCAGCGTGTATTGCATCCGTTGTTAATGTTAGCAATGTTGTTTTGAAGTGTAGAATGTTTGCATTACAAAGGTAGAAGAAGAACAGAGGAAGTTTTGACGAAGGCTTGGAGTTGATACGCGTTAATTAGTTTTTTTCCGGCTGAATTACTTCTAGAATAAACTTGTTACATTATCTTAAAAAAAGATGGGAGTGCCTCAGCAAGTCAGTTTTGGTGTTAAGCTTGCATCTCCCCCACTGAGGAACACCTGTCAGATAAGCCCTCAGAAGCCTTGTGGCACTTGCAGCACACAAAGATTGAAGAAGGTGGGTCAGTTAGCAACCAGAGTCAAATGTTTATCACCGTGTTCAGCAACTGTATTTTTATAGAAAGTATAAAACAGCTGCAAACATTTCTACATTTTCTTTGACTATATTTATCCAGGAACAAATCATCTTCACAGAGCTGCTTTGCTGCCTAATTCTGAAAGGAGCTGTGAGTTTTGCACAGCTTCCAGCTACCCAACTTCCTGTTGATTCATACATATTTCATATTTCTGTCATTTTGTTTATCCATCCATCCATTTAGTTCCACTCATCCAATTCAGTCTTACACAGGGCTAAAATTGAGAGACAGGCAGCCATTCGTGCTCACATTCAGACCTGCAG
>VUQP01048030.1:0-11127 GCA_015108555.1 Coptodon rendalli | reverse complement strand
TTTGTGTCACTTCATAGACATCATGGAAGGTGGAGATGTAGTGATTAAACAAACTTATTTGAGATGAGCAATGGAACAACTGCCAAAATGAAACTACAAGATTAAACCACTTTAACTGAAGCGTTATTGCTTTTACAGCAGATCTTATCTGCCTTCATCATCTTCCAGCAATGGATGTTATGTGCATCACAACTGCACTGCATTGTGAGATATTTATATTGTTGTAGCGTCCATGCTAAAACAGGGACTTGTTTCAGCAAGCCCCAGGGCAGACCCAGCTGAGACATATAATCAGCTGAGAGATTATATTATGCAGCTGGCTTGGGAATGGTGTCCCCCCTGGAAGAGGTAGATGGAAGTGAGGAAGTCTGGGCTTCTCTGGTCAGACTGCTGCCCCCACGACCTGAATCCACATTTTGATTATAGTAATAAGAAGATGGATGGATGGATGGATGGATGGATGGATGGATGGATGGACTCATGGATGGATGGATAATCCTGCCACAAGTACTCTACGGGACTGTGCAAAAAGTCTGAAAGCACCCATCATTTCTTTATATTTTGTTCCTTTAGACTGAAGGAGGTCTTTAAAAGATTTTCTTTTGGCACTGGCTACTTTTTCACTCAGTTTTTGTCCAGTCCTCATACCTCAACATTCTCAGTCGATTTAGTTTTTGTTTGCTAAGCCATTTAACACTGACCCATCACAAAAATACGTGTTCCTATTTTTTTAGTTGAATCTAGACAAAAAAGGAAGCATAACAAACAGAGACAAAGAGGAGGACGTGACAATATTTACACAGAAAGGACAAATTGAAGTTGGGAAATAAGATAAGGAGTAAGACCCTAAACACAAAAAAAACTTCAACTTTAAATGGAAAGTCTTGCTGTGAGGCAACAATGTCGCCCGCTGTACCACCTGTACAAAGTTTTGCTCAGCAGTATTCCACAACTCACCCCCCATCTTACCAAGTAAATCTTAAACCAGTTTCTGTATCTCTTGTCATATAAGATACTTCTCATATCACACTTCTTGTTCCATCACCCAGTCTTGTCCATAACTGCAAGTGTGTAAAAATTAAAAAGCTGAATCCTTGTCGGGTCATAGATGATTGATTGTTCCAAATTACTGCAATCCCTCTTTAATGGACTGTTTAACCACACCTTAAATGTGGTTGATCAACAGAGCGAAACATACGCTCACTTGCTTGCAAACTCAGCACATTTAAATGGAGATATGTGTGGAGAATAATGCATTAAACATACATACAAACATACATAGTATTTGGATGTCTAAGGGTAGAAATGAGCAGGATACAGATGAGCATCAAACCACAGATGAGTAGTTTAGATGCTTATGTCTGAGAGTTGGATTACAATATGGGGCTGAGCTTGACTTTGACTGTGATCAGATTAAATCCCTGAAAGAGCAGTGTAATGATTAAAAAGCAAAAGATAAAGGAAGCAACACACTTGTGGGATTTTTTGTAAGCTATGCTGTTCAAACTCAAGAAGTAGATATAAATATCCTATTACACATAATGTGACAGAGTGGTGTCGACAATGCTGCAGTTTACACCAAGATTATTTAAAGTAGGAGCTGTTCACTGGTTCCTATTTGCCGGGCAACGACAAGGAACCTCGTGCAAAAATATATGCACTAAGGAGCAGAGCTAACAGGGTGGTTAATCCCACTATATACTTGAAAAAATGTGGTAACTCAAATCAAACACCAAACCAAACAGACAGAGGCAAGAAAAACATAATGAGAGAAAAATGCTCCGAAGTTGACATCAAGCAACCGTCAGACACACACACACACAGATATCTGAATCTTTTAGCTCATTCCCAGGTACGAGCCATCGTTTTCCTGATCCTCAATTTTTTTCATTTGAGTTTGATTTTCCAGCTCTCTCCACAAAAAAAACCAACCCAAACTTGCCTTTAAAAAAAGTACAACTCAAAGGAAGTGCAAGAGGAGAAGAGACAGGCAATGAGTGATTAAGACAGTAATAAAGAGACAGTCGGAGGGAGCAAGAGATCTAAATTAGGAACAAAAGACACCGGAGGATGTATGTGTGTGTGCGTGTGTGTGTGTGTGTGTGTGTGTGTGTGTGTCTGCGCTCATGTGTGCATTATGTGCATGCTTGCGTGTTTCTATGCAGTGTATCTTTACAGCCCCCTTGTGAAACCTCAGGCGACTTAATTCAGTGTTTCCAGTTCAGTCCTTTCCTGCTTTGCCTTCCTATTCTCTCAGTTATTTTAATATCTTTTTTTAATGTAATGGAACTTAAAAGTGTATTAAAACATATATTATTGCTAAGAAAAGCGTAGGTAATCACATTAAACAGAGAAAACAACCATATTTTGTTGCTTTTGTTGTCTGGGAGGGTTTTCTCTGCAGTGATATTTACACCACGAGCTTTATTCCTGCTGGAGTGATTTACTGTAGATCGATAGGACACTCTATCCGTTCCTTTTCGGTCTAATCCTGTTGAAGAATATCTATCGTCTTAATAAGACATAGATCCATTAGAGATAATTAATGTCACAGTTAAATCGGCTGCTGGCAAAGATTATCGTCACTCTTGTATCATTTATTGCTTTTCCTATCTCCGAGCTTTTTAATCCAGTGTCCTTCTTAATTATCTTCTTTAGACTTTAGCTTTTCCGTCTCATGAACTCATGAGCTAAAGTAAAAGTTATAAACAGGTGATCCTCTACGCACACTGACGCAACATAGAGCTAATTTCAAGACAACAGAGGCGTTGCTGTCATCTTAACTCGTGAAAAACACGTTGTGCAAATGCATGCTTTAAAATGCTATACGCATGTGTCTATCTGACTACTGTGTGCAGTTTTATTTATTTATTATTTTTTACACAGGTGCACATGTGGTTCCCCTCTCCTATTAATCTGGGTCAGCAGCAGACAAGCGATGATGAACTGCACAAGGGCTGCAGCTCTCCCTCGTGTTGATATTTAAGACTACAGGGTGCTCTGTAACAAAACATCTCTTGTGGTGTAGTCTGAGCCACAGCTCTGCTTGTAATTAGTGGATGATTTATGTAATGTAATATAATAATAAATGCAAAACTCAGTGCATTACCAGCTCATTTTGGCCTCTAGGTATTACCTCTGAGATCATGGGGACACTCTGGTCTATGCTTTAATGCTTGGAAGTATGAAAAGGGGGTATTGAGCATGGCTTGGTTGTCTCTTGGCTGCGGAGCTGCTCTGGTGTGATAGTTATGACTCTCTTACATCTAAGAGACTCCTTCCTGAGGCCATTGCCTAAAGTGTGTTCTGTCACCTTGCTTGGGTAAATAAGACAAAAATCCTGTGTCTGAAACAATGTCTCCCCTGAGGCTTCAGTCAACACAGTACAGGACATTGCAAGCAGATGGGGCCAGCTAGCCTAAAGGCAGAGGGAGAGAAAGAGAGAGAGAGACTTATAAGGATTTTAATTGTAAGCCTGCAAATGGTATAACCATTTTCATCTTCTCCTTTGGAATTTAGACCTTAAGACCTGCATACAGTACAATTTCACTCCCATTAACATCACCATATAGCCACTTCTAGTAGCTTCACTGTAAAAGATACATAAGATAATCTATCACAACAGGGGCACCTCTGCCTTGCTTTACAGAGGCGGACCTTTATTTTCGGAAAGTGCCGCTGTCACGGTCCAGAGGACAGGATGCACGCAGTCTTTGGAGGACAGATGTGAGTGATGATGTGAGAAACTAGAACAGACTGAAGACAAGGTGAAGTAGCTATATGGATAAATTAATTAATGTGTCATCGCTGTGCTCTGAGGGCCTCTGATGGTTTCTTGGAATTCATGGCTCGAGTTTGCCTCTGCCATGCATGACTGGGTGAGTTTATTAGGCGATGGATTGAAATAGATTGAAAAGTGCTCTACTGAGAAAAAAAAATGAAAGTAAAAAAATTTTTTAACGGTTGTGTGATAGTGCAAGCTAATGAAATAGATAACAAGGGAACATGGACTGTACTATTCACAGCTCCCTCCTCATTTTTCAGTGAGGGTAAAATTATACATGACTGCCTCCCTGTGGTCTGGAAGCAAAAGCAAGCTTTATTTAAATGTGATCTGTTTTTTTCCTGGTGTTCTGTTTATAAATACTTATTAACAAAAGGGAGCTAATGCTATTTTTATAATAAAAATCCTCTAGGCCGTTGTACTGTTCTCAAGTAAACATTACAAAACTCTGGTAAAAAAAAAAAAAAAAATCTATAAATATTCAGAAGTAATTCATATTTAGTTTATTATTAGTAGTAGATAATTCATAATTTATTATTATTTGTTATTTTTGTATTATTTTTAATGGTAACACCTTTAATCTACACATGATTTCACCCACTGACCATTTTATTAGGTACACCTGCTGAACTGCTGATTAACGCAAATCTCTAATCAGCCAATCACATGGGAGAAACTCATTGCATTTAGGTATGTGGACATGGTCAAGATGATCTGCTGAAACTCACACCGAGCAACAGCATGGGGAAGAACGGTGATTTAAGTGGCTGTGGTAGTTGGTGCCAGAGGGGCTGGTCTATTTCAGAAACTGCTGATGTGCTGAGATTTTACCACATGACCATCTCTAATGTTCACAGAGAATGGTACGAAAAAGAGAAAATATCCAGTGAGCAGCAGGTCTCTGGTTGGAAATGCCCTTTCCCAGTCAGAGAACATAGGAGAATGCCTACTCTGCATCACAATAAGAAGGCTACAGAAACTCAAATAACCAACAACATCTAGAAATGCAACAGCCCACAGGCACGCCACCACACCCGATGCCACACCGGCCAGTTACAATTCTCATGGACTCACCAAAACTGAACCACAGAGCGCTGAGGAGACCTGACTTCTGGCACAAGACTAGAAAGCTCAGAATTTGATGCAAACAAAATGTAAGCATGGATGTACTTCTATCAAAGGACAAACATGTCAGGTTCATATTTACAGTCGATGTTTGTTTCCAGATCTGAGGAAAACAGTGTTACATTGCAACTATGAGGGAACAGTAGAAATCATTTTAATCCAGATCAAGAAAAACAAATGAATTTGGATAATGTACAGTGAGGCTAACCGGATTTCAAAAATATTGTTTGGAATCATGGTTTTCACTCTCAAAACATTTTGTTTTACATAGTGAAGAATTATGTCATGTCACCTTCAGTTTAAACCACATCCATAGAGGCAACACAAGATGGTGTACTGCTTCTGTTTTCTTCTTCGTCACTTCACTCCTTCACTCCTTAATTTGCCCAAATGCTGCTTCTCTCTGTTCATTCAGCCATCTGTTTGTTTGTTAATATGGGACTGTTTGTAATAATGCCTCTTTTACACTCTGCTGACTTTCATATTTTAATGATTACACAAATATATGGAGTGAGAATGAAGGAAGTCAGACGAAGGAAATAAGGCCGAGCTTTAGATTTCGTGATATTTAATTATAAATTTGAAATGTAAAGAAAATGTTGACATGTGGTGCATTCCAGCCCACTGAGTGTAACTCATCAACTCATCAGTTTTTCCTTCTGTCAAAATGTTGATAGGCGTGCACATAAGAAGGCTGGACAGCTGGACCTCCTCATCCCCAAAGCTAAATTCTGTTTCAGAGAGCAAGAGCTTATTCTGATTTTATATTTATTTTTTTATTGCCTCTAAGGTATCATCTCTAAAACAATAGGCAGTACTTGCACTGTGGAATTACTTATTATTTATGCATCACAGATAATTATGGCCTATCAGGAAACAAAAAGATCTTCAATGTTTGTTCCATCTGACCATAAAATGTGTGGGGCCACAGAAAATATCTTTACGGTCAGTAAGGACTGTTTCCACAGTTTCATCACAAACATTTTAACTTCCTGTTTAAGGTCTACGTGTAAGTCAAGAAAAGTCAGTGACAAATGGGTCAAATGCTCTGTAAACTGTCTCAGAAATTTCAGATTAATATATTATAAATCCTCATTGTTTTACACAACAAAGTGTTGAGAAGTGTTGCTGAAGAAGAATCAGATACTGTTCAATAAAATTCACTGACAGCAAATAAGAGACTTAGAAGAAAATCACTTTGCAGTAAACTTTATTTACATCACAGGCCCCCTGTGCCTTTAACATCTCTTTATGTAAACCTGGAAACATTACATTCATTGTGCAGAATGTCCAGCATTTCCTGGTTAAAGATATTTTTTTTCATCTTAAAACTACATTCAACATGTTTCCATGTGCAAATTATTTAAAATCTGCCTCAGAAAATAAATCTAGTAAAATTATGCATTTAAAAAATGTTTGTGTTTTAGCAGGATTTCTTTTTATTTAAATGTCAAGGCTCCTCCAAAACTCACTCAATCCACTTAGACCGGTTTTTAGCTTGATTTGCATCATGAACATTATGAAACCATTAACTGCTGAGTACCAAAATTTATTTAAAAATGTTCATTTTTTCCCACTTTTTTCTAAGCACAATACTCACAAGGGGTTAAGAAAGAGTCCCTTTTGTGAGCGGTAACCACTGTCTTTATGTAATTATGGTTTAGATACTATGTTGCTGTTTACTATAATCATCATTGTTTCAACTTGTAACTGATTATTATCTTTACAACTGTGGATTGAGTGAGTTTAGAAGGAGCTACTTGCATATAGATCACACAAAGCCAGTGAAAAGTTGGATGCATGCTCTTCTTTTCCACTTCTCTCCAAGATACAAATAGAGCAGGTAACGTGCAGAAATGCAAAAGCAGGATAATACAAATTCTGAAAATTGCAATTCATTAAAAATCATCCTTAAAAAATGTGTGGGATCTAATAATCATTCATACATTCACTGTCTGTATGTGATAGTACCATATATTTTTTCCAGTTTTTCCAGTTCTCCCAATGCTTTTCCTTTTCTTTTAACCAACTCTTTGCTAACCACAGATCACCCCTACATCTTCCGCGTGTGAGCAGTTGTGTTTCCCAACCCTGGACCTCTTGCACTCGAGCAGGGATCTCTCCCCACCCTCACACTCCACATCATCCAAGAATATCCTCACACTGTCGTCCGCCTCCCCCAGGACAGCCCTCTTCATGACTGCCAGGGCAGTCGAGAATCCAAGCTGACGACACACGACGCTACCTGACTTGATGGTGAAAAGGTCATCGCACACTGTACCCCACTGGCCACGGATGAAAATCTCCACTCTGCCTCGATCTGGCAAACCTTCGGCGCTTACAAGTCGCACTGAGCCAACCCGCAGCCTCCACCCTCCTCTTGCTCTCTTGTAACCTTGACCTCTACCTCGTCCTCGCTGCCTCTTAAACACTTGGTTGCCCTCTCCTGTACTTTCCAGCTTCTCGTCAAGCCACAGCTTTTCCTCCTGTGTTTTAAGCAGCGTAGTGTTGATTAGTGGTCTCTGGGGCCTGTAGAATGGTACAAGGGGCGTCTGGCTGAAGTACGGTGGCCATGCTGTGGTCATCCTATGGTCAGGAGCCCTTGGATAGGGTGTAGTGATTAAAGTCATGTGGGGCTGCTTCAGCAATTTTGTGGATGGAGTAGTAAGGAGTTGTGGTTTGAAATACTGTGAGGTTGTGCTAGGGGGGTACTGAAGGGGTCTCCCATGTCTCCCTGTTGAAGGTGTGGTGATGGTTGGGGTTTTTGCAATCCTAGATGAGTCTGCAGTCATGGAAGTTGTGCGATAACCTGATGAAGAGACAGAATCACCCTTTTTATTTGATTATATGTAGTTTTATGAGGTGCTGAAGCTAATGCTAATATAAAAAAAGTTTGACATTTTGGGAAAAAGAGGTTGGTTTGTTGTTAAGAATCAGATGCAGAAGAATCGTATAAATAAGAGGATATTTTAGCGACTAATTAGCCTGCTAGGAAATGAGTTATAAAGTTAGCAAGTTAGCTAGCTATACTACACATTATTTTTTCTATTATCATTTAAATAAAGTGGAAATACATCTAGCACATTTCTGTATTCAGACAAAAAAAAACTGTTAAAAATGTAAAACCACCATTATTTTGGTCTTTTATATATGTAGGTATTTAAATACAATATCACGTTGTTAAAGTGCTAGCTTTAACTGTGCGTAGCTATACTGTAATATCTTTTTGCAGTCCATATTCTAGCTAAGCTAAGTTAACTAATTAAGACACAGCACTGACCTTATCAGCTGGAAGCACATTTCCCAAAATGTTAAACTGCTTTAGGACAATTTTTCATTGTACTTTTTGACAAAGGAAAAATAGTATCAACGACAAAGGAAGGACGTAGACACAGACACAAAAGGATGAATGTCCAAACTGAGGCTGATGCAGAACAATTTATTCATAATAAATTATGCCAAAACACCTGATTTAAATTAAAGCAGTGCAAAAACCCAACGCATAAATAAGAACCATTTATCCTGCTTTACCTTCTTGAACCAGCCAAAGAATAGCATGTTAGCAGGTCTGAAGTTGGGATTTAAAGCCAATTTAGTCAATTCCACGATACCTGAGTCGGGCAAAAGCTTGTGCAAATGCAAATGGCTTAGTCTGAATAATTAAACTTGTAATTAAAAATAAGCCAAGAGGGTGAGGCAGTAAACTCAGTTATAATTAAGATAAACAACAATTTTACAGCATCTTCTCTGCAAATTATGCAAATTATTTTCCATTCCCCATGTTTATGTTCCAGTGCACAGACTTGCTGAACTGTAAAGACAGGTGAGATGCAAAAATGAATTCTTAAAAAGCTACTTATTTTTTGAGTGCATATTAATTTAAGAAAAGTCACCTTTTGTTTTTCTTACTCTGTTTTTTAGCCATTTAGGTTACAGTACGGCTTATCTGCCTCAACAAAGTGGAGAAAATGTCCCAAGGGCGTATTTATCGAACTTTTTAAATAATTTATGTGTTCTATATAAATATTCACAATATTCTTATTCAGTTCAAATCAATGTGTAAAACCAGTTAAAAGGCCAAAAAACTATATAGCAAATTATTTTGTTGAAGAAAAACATAAATAACCGTTAAAACCAATTTAAATATAATTAAATTCTAACATGACCTTTCGGAGATAGTGCTGATACTGTCTGATCTTTAGAAAGCCTGCATAGATTTTATAGTTACCTTATTTCAAGAAGGTGTGATCCCCCCCTCCCCCCCAAAAAAAAGCTAAGCTAACCTAATTAGCACTTAAGCCTAATTTGCAAAGGATTTTACTTCGAAGCAAACATAAATTTAGTAATTAAGGTGTAAAAATGTGAAACAAAATCAGAATGTAGACGAAGAAACCACCAGTTTTGGCGTTGCTGGCTTCTCCTCGTGCCACGGTGTGAACCAGTCTCGTGGACTTATTTTTAGTCTTAATAGTGAAATTAGTGGTTGGGTTAGCGGTTTGGCTAGAAGCTGGGTAATCAGTGGAGCTAGCCTGATAAACGGGTACACCAGCAGGCCTACCAGTGGACGAGGTTGTGGCAGGAGTTGTTGCTGCCATCTGGACAGTTCTTGGCTTTACTGTTGTGGTCGACGCAGATTCTGTTGTGGTTTTGAGAGCCGGTGTTGTTGTTGGTAACGTTGTCTTTCTTGTTGTTTTTCTTGTTGCTGCTGTTGTTGGCGGTGGCTTTGGTTTTTTTCTTGTTGGCATTGGAGGTTTTTTTATTACTATTCTTGTCTTCTTTTTAGTTGTTGTAGGTTTTGTAGTGGTCGTTGTAGTAGGAACAGCTGTGGTGGTTGGTTTCTTGTTGATTACATACTCTGCAAAAAAGAGAAAAATAAAACAAAAAGAATTATGCAGTGCTAAAAACCATCCGTTGGATACCTGATGCAAGAAACTGCTTTGATTTGGTAGATTTATCAAATTTCAGTGCTCCCATTAAAGTGAACAATCAGAGACATCAAGAGATTTCTAGAATCCAATTTCTAGAAAGAATCACTAGTAAAGGTTGAAGCAGGACAAGGAAATTCGAGAAAAAAACACCACTTTAAGACTTTTTTTTACCTTCTTTTGGGTGGAAATGAATTAGTTTTCCTTTTATCTTAACAGGGGAAGGCTTGATGCTACATTTTCCTGGTGGTGCTCTCCTGTTTTCAAGACAGAAAAGATTAGTACACATGCAATAATGGGTACTATAAGCACATATGTATCTTCAATTTTTTTATGTTTTGTTTTAATGGTGTTTAGCAGCTTCCACTTTTTAATTTTAGCGTGTTTTAGTGCAGAGATACAGTAAATGAAGATAGATTAAATAAATAAAATACAAAAAAATATCTGTTTTTCTTCTTTCTTTCTTTTTGCCAGGATTGGCTAGATAGGGATGGAAGATGATTGTGCTCTGAGCAGTTCTTTTAACATTTCAACATGTTTCTGCACTGTACTTTATTAGCAGCATTCCAACTCTTAAAACCTCCATCATACATAATTATTGGGTTCACACTCTCACACCTTAACATCACACATCCATGTAGTTTAATGAGCATTTAACTGCTGATGAAGTAAAGTGATGCGCTGGCAAGTTACCTGGAAGGGTCCACTATCTTGTAGATAACGCCACCTCTGGCTGTCGCACTCGGGACTCCTGTGGCTAAGAAATACAGCTCACCTGGAAAAATTCACAGAGGAAATGGAGACAGAGAGCAACAGGCAGAGACGGTCAAGGTAAGGTCAAGGTCAAGGTAACTTTATTTATACCCAAAGGCAAGGTAAATTTGCTTTACAGAAAAATGACAGCATTTGGCATCCCTTTAAAAACACACATACCTAGTAAATATATAAAGCTCACTGTGGCACATATATAGTAATTTTAATATTTCGAATCAAAAACAGTTCTTATTTAATTCAGTGACAGCAACGGGGACAAAGCTATTTTTATAACGCTTTGTCCTGCATCTCGGAAATAGAAACCTCCGTCCTGAGGGAAGAAGCTGAAATTCACCCCTTAGAGGATGGGAACCATTTTTAAGGATTGATAAAGCCATCCTCTGTACCTGCTTGGAGTACAGGGAGGCTAAACAAGACTGTGGCTCACCTATCAGACGACTGGACCATCTCACTATCTGATTTAGAGAGTTTTTCTCTGTGACAGAGGTCTGACCAAACCATGCCACCAAACAAAAGGAT
>VUQP01048029.1:0-17312 GCA_015108555.1 Coptodon rendalli | reverse complement strand
GGACTCTACTCTTCGGGTTTTTGGGGGATGTTGCTAACTCCAGGTCCGATAACAGGCACCACACCCGCAGTAGATGTGCACGGTGTGAGGTCTCGCAGCAAGCTATCAAACACGGCGCATTTCTCGGCTTTAAAAAAAACGCTATGCGTCGCCAGGTGTTTCACTGGATTTGAGGTGTTGCCTCCTTTGCACAGTATCAGCTTAAAGCACTTGTTGCAGGCTGCTGAGTTTGCATCTTTTGCTGTGAAGTACAGCCAGACTTTTGACTGCTTCGCCTTGGCCATTTTTAATGTGTAGCTCTGCTCTAAAAGAACGTACGTACCTGGGCCCACCTACTATCCTCGGAAACGTAAAATGATTGGCTAGAATTGGCTCAGGAAAAAAAAAAAAAAAGCACCGAAATAAAGCACCGAAATGTGCGCTGCTTTTCGGTCTGGTTACTACCGTTTATGTCAGAACCGGTACCCATCCCTAGTTATCTGAATAGGAGACAGCTGGGTAGAGCATGGATAGATGGATTATTCAGATCCTGAATTTCTAGCAAACAGCATTTATAATATTACCTGTTTAGCAAAAACATTTTCATCCAGCCAAATTCAACTATGATGCTTCACCAATTCTTTGCATTGTGACAGATTCCAAAACAGAGTTAATTTCCTGTGATCTTTAGAGTTATATTTTTTCTTTGTAATTATATTATTATAATTGTTGTTTTTTATGTAATAACAAATGGCTTTTTAGTAATGCAAGAGCAACAATAAAGAGGTTAATTTGTGATGTCACTCGTGCATTTTATTGTTCATCTTTGGTTAATATCAATTTTTGCTGTAGCACTTGTTAAAGAATATTACTGATCTTTCAGATGTGTTTATTATGAAATAACAGCCATTAGTTTAATAGTAAACAATCAATAACAGCAACAGAGTCTCTGGAATTTCTGTAATGTCATAAAAATGACATTATAAATGTTAAACTGTACATCGAAACCTGAAGAAATACTGATGATTTAAGGACAATTTACTAAGTTCAGCTTCATGAATCCAATCATTTTCTCTTTCAAACCCAAATTTACCCATTTGCAACCCTTTTGCTGCAAATTTCTCTCCATATTAAAAGAGGGGAAGAAAGTGAGCCTCTAAAATTGTTCAAAACTGCTACGCTGTATGGAAATGTATTATCTGTAAAGTTGGTTGAGACTGTTCATTCAGGATGTGAAACAGAAAAAGGGAAATTCAAGATTTATTTAATTTTTCTGAAGTTAACTACTTCATTTGAGCATGCTAAATTTTCAGTGGTGAGAACTGTCAGCAGCAGCAACATACACGTTCAGCTCTATGTTGCGTGATCAAAAATAATTTTGGAATTATTTGTCAAATTATTTGTCCAACTGAACCTCTTTAAATTGTAGCTGAATACCCCTGTTCTATTTGTTTGTTTTTCACTCTAGTGACTCATAAATGAAAACATTTTCTCACACTAACAAATGTCACAGTGTCTAAAATAGTGCTTCTTGAAAAGAGATGCTGCAATGATTTCCTGTGTCACTTCCTTATGTTACTCATAGTGAAGATATTAAAGTCAAAGGTTGAGGCATAGAAAGTGTCATGGTCCTTTTGAATTTGGGACTTTAAATGTTTTTTGTTTCATATTATTACTTTGGTTCTTAATTTGTGTGTTTTGAATCCTTTTAGTTCCAGAAGAGGGAGGAAGGTGGAGACTGTAGGTTAAAATAAATGTCTGTTTGTCTGCCGTTCTTCTTTCTTGTGAAGAAGAAACAAGCAAACAAGCAAATAAACAAAAACGGGGATATTAGTAGCCCTGCAGTCCAATCATCCATCAGCCACATCCGTTATTAGCAGCTCCCCTGTAGATTGGAGCACTTAACTGGGTTAATTTCAAGGCGGGGGTATCCTGTAAGAGCTATTTACACCAAGACTGGTTGATACTCTGACTTTTACCTTTACTGTTTCATTAAGTAATTGTCCACAATTTAGACTTTAATTGAAGGAAATTTTATTTTAGCCATTTAGCAGGAGCAAAGCAAAATAATTATAATGATAATCACAAAATAATAATCTAGTCACATCAATTATACTTGTCTAATTAACCTACTCTGAGCTAATACTGATATTGTTGTTATCACTGGGAGGAAAGAGGCTGGAGAAATGACGTCTCTGCTGGGACTTCCAACTGCAAACTTCTGAACAGCTCGTCTCGTTGATGACGAAGGGAAGAACCAAGAATTGGTTGGTCTTTTTTTGTACTGTTTGCTTTCCCCCTCTCTCCTCCTATCTAGACATTGGACTTTTTCACATACACGATTTAAGGCAAAGTTTAAACTTTAAAATCACTTAATTACATTTTCTTATTTTCTATGTTATTCTTCACAAAATTTCAATTAAATTTGAATATTCAGCCACATATGAATATATTTCATGTCATGTTAAACACTCATTACACTTAACACCAAGTCTCTTATTCAACATCATACACAAGCAAAATCTAGACATTTTCACTTTTCCCTAAATTTCTTATTTAACATATTGGTCAAACTTGTATTTTGATTTATACCTTTGATTGAGAATAAATATGATCTACTATTACTAAAAGCACATAGACTCTCTTTTAATGCTGTATAAATCACATAAAAGACTGGATGTTATGGCTTTTTAGCCTCTCTCAGATGAAATGACAGGTAATGTAAGGCGGGGGATTTCAATCTCTCTATACCCCACCAAATGATAATTACATTCAGTGTTGGTCAAGTTACTTGAAAATAGTAATTATTTCCTAATTACTGATTATTTCTCTGAGAAAGTGATCATGTTACTTTACCGATTACTTATTTTCAAAAGTAATTAGTTACTTTATTACTTAAAAAAACATAATACACAACCTGAATACACAATAAAGCAATATACCTTTCAGCCCAATTCTACTGTTTTTTCTGCATAACCCATCATATCAAATTGAAACAAATGTAAAAAGTCTTTTTAAAATGTGATTTATTAGTTTTAATCTTTTTACTTTATGCACATTGCATCAAGCAAAAATGAAATTATATGAAACAGTCTTTGACTTGAAGAAATTTGTTTAACATGTAAAACCTATTTTCTGCATGTTCCAGCATATAAAATAAAATAATTGTTTGTGTTTACACTCATTCTTTCAAATAGATGCAAGTAAAACACAGCATAAAATACATAAAATCAAAGATTCAGCGGTACTAAGTCCTGTCACTCTTAAGTCTATTTTCACCTGTTTAGCAGGAGTGGGGCCAGTGGAGGTTTGCCCAGTGCCTCAGTAGTAATGTCAGTGGGGGGATCCGGGGGTTTCTCTGTGAATTTCACATTCCTGTGGCAGCGTGCTCAGTGCTTGCTCACATTTGAAGTTTAATTTTTCACTGTAGAAAAAAGTTTTCTTCCCACGCAGAGTGTACAGCGGATGCTAAAGTTTTTTTCACTTTTTACGGAGTCAAACTTAAAGTAATGTCAGTACTTCCAAGCTTTAAAAACTGCATGGTCGTACTCTCTCCCGCACTCCCTATTATCCATTGTTGATCTACACACGTCTGCTGCTGCCACAGACATCGCACACTCGTACCTCATTGTCATGAGACACTCTCACAAACAAAATCGTGGTTTAGTAACACAGTAAAGCAGCGTGCTTACAGGAAAGTAACAGTAATGTAATTACTTCTTTTTGCAATAGTAATCGCTTACTTTACTCATTACTTGGAAAAAGTAAGTGGATTACTGCCCATCTCTGATTACATTAATAAAATTGTCAATGATTTGGGTTGTCAAGGGGTTGCTGACTGTTCTCTACACCCGTAACCTAAAGTAGGTGCTCCTGCCTGACTGTAGCCTGTTTTCAATCCATTATTTTGCTCCATTGTTGTCAATAATGTCAGTGTTTGAATAGATTTTCAAAATCTTATTCCTAGCCTTAACCAATGTAATTCAGAGATGAAACTAACAAAGAAAAAAAGAAAACTGCACTACAAAGCAATGAAGAATTTATATTTGCATCTTTGAGACTTTAAAATATGACATGTCACAGTAATATGTCACAGTTGTGTGAGGGGAGCAGGAAGAACAAGCCAAAATCCACAGAAACAGTCTTTGTATGTATATCAGAAACAGTTAATAATTGGGAAGAAAACAGTGACACAAATTGTGAGGAAAGATATAAGTAAAAAAATAAAACAGTTTGAATAGTTAAGAGAAAATGAGTAGACAACAGGTATATGCAGTACTGGAAAACTTGGAGAAGTATTTTCATAACAGCAGTTAGCTGTTTTCTGTTGTACTGATGTTGATGATCAGAAGAGTCTGATAGAAACAGCAGAGTCACCAGCATTTTCATAGTTTACTGCAACATTACCTTCGTCCTTAACAATCTTTAACAATAATGCCCCTGTGGGAGGGGGGATATATACATCAGAATAAGAATCAGCATACTTTATTAATCTCTAGGGAAATTACATACATAACTGATGATATTCTCATTTAGGACAAATAACTTGTCATGGTCTTTGTAATTATTTTTAGTTTCTATGGTTATAACCCATAGTTCATTTTGGTTTTTAAGTGTTTAGCAGTGTGTTAAGCGATTGTGTTCTCTTTTTTAGTAAGTATTTTCTGTTTTAATTTGAAGGTTAGTTTATGTTGTTTCTTCCAATTTTACTTCCCTCTGTTGCACCATTTTCTGCTGTCTTTGTCAATCATCCACTTCCCCAAAGCAAACTCTCAAGTGCAGGTTCTCAGGAGTCCAATAAATCTTCTGTATAACCCAGTATCAATAACAAATATCTAATTTTTCATTTTTATACTCACTGTGGTTTTATCCATGTGGGTTTTGCTCCCTAAAATGAGAGAATATTACCATTAAGTTTTGGGTTGTTTTTTTTTTTAAAAAAATTGTTAATACTAAGCATTCTAAATAAGCAGAATTCCTCAATATTGAATTGACCTTAATTCTTGTCCATATGTTGACTGCCACACTTATTACAAGTGCTGCTAATCCAAAAGAGACAATAATGCAACTCAAAAGAATAAATCTATGAAAAGGATAAAAAGCATTAACAACATCTTGGCTGCTAAATTACACAGTTTACTGTTCTCTTTAAATTAATTTACTTCAACTATTTAAGTTTAGTTTAATAATATCAAATAGCTCATTATAATTTCACCTGTGTCATCCTTTAATGACTGTGGCCTGAAGGTAAACAGCTGTACTTTTCCTGCCATGCTATCCATTACTTCACACTTGAATGGGTCATCCCTTGTCAAGTGATTAAATTGAGACTTCAGTAAATACAGAGTTGTGGAGCACCCATAGGTTGTTTCCGTTATTGATCCAGCCTCAGTAGAACTCAGCAGCCACCTCACTGTGTAAGGACACCACATTCTGTTTGACACCACGGAGCAAATCAGCTCCACTGTATCATTGTCCTTAAGCTCAGCCACTGAAAAAGTGATCAAATATAACACAACATGAAACAGATTATCTTTCCTCATTTATCTTGTTATGTTTCAGTTTAATTGTTTTAAAAAAGGGAATTTAAGCTTAAAATACTCACTGTGAACAACAGACAGATCAACCACGGTCCGCTGAACCATACTGTCATCTCATTCTTTTCCTGATATGTGTTGTAGACAGTAATGGCGACCAGCATCTTCGAGTGTGACCTTCTTTATAACCAGAGAACAGTTTGCTGTGACACTCAGTCTGTCTGAATAAATTTTGGCAGACATGCATGGAGAGATTGGAAGTGTAGCACCACTGAACTGGTTTAACTTGCTGTTTTCTGATATAAAGTATCAAAAAACAGACAGCAAGATTAAAATAAAGACGAGCTGCATTACTGCAAACATTTGTTTTAACCTTGTGTCTTCACACATTCAACTTCCTCAATCATCTTCTTCTTTTCATGGTGTCAAACACATTGCTATTACAAATGCACTGTGAGAATGAACACAGTGTGTGTCCTAAAGATTCAATTTACAATAATATATCTTTAGGAATTTCAAAGTAGTCACATTCAAATTCATTATCAATAACAACTTGACCTTGATGTCTAACAAGTGATTTAATTGAACAGCCACAGATGAGATAGTTACATGACCTAAGACTCAACTTGCTCCTCACTGTAAACCAGAAGTAAGTTTTTTCTGAGAACTTAAGAGGAAGTGTGTTTTTGTGGCAACAGCAGCAGCAGAGCGTGGGATGTTTGACGCACTAATAATGGCCAGTTAAACATCAGGAATACAACGATAAGCTTTTGTGATGTTTCTGGGTCATTTTGACCCAGTGTTTTTGAGTTCTTGTGTTTTAGTGATATTGTGTCTTTGTCCTCTGTGTCTCTCTCTGTGTGTCTGTGTTTATGTGTGTTTGTGGGGGTCCGTGTGTCCTGTTTCCATCCTTGTTTTTCATTCTATGTTCCCCCCGCCTATCATGTTTATCCATGTTTCCCCAGCCTCGCTGTCCCTCGCATTCTTAGTGGTGTCTGTGTTTTATCCCCTTTACCTGTTTCCGTATTCCTCTCCTTGTCTTCAATCCCTTCTCCCGTGTCTGGCGTGTCTTCATGTCTGCGTGCTCCATGCTTTACTGTCAAATTCATGTTGTCACTATGTGACAGCAGTAAGGCTGTTTTTTCAGTTGAAGTCCTGTCTGTGAGTTTGCATTTGGGTCCCATCCTGTCTGCTTCACAGCCACTTCATGACCGATTAATTTACCTCTAATTATCTTTAACTAAAGAAGTCTCCACAATATTTATTTTGAACACATTATTTTCTCTTTAAATTAAAGCTTTTTAGGAAAAAGCTTTCCTTAAAAAAATAGAATGAAAAATAAAATAATAGTACTGGAGAATGGGTATAGGGTATATTACACAGGTGACATACATACACACACACACACACACACACACACACACACACACACACACAGACAAAAAAACTTGAGAATGTCAGATTTTACATGCACATGATTGCTAAAATAGACTTACACAGAGATTTCTTTTAACACCGTGAAACTAATGTTAGTCATAAAAAATGATGTTGTATTTATGATTCGTTTTATAGATAAAAAAAATATGCCCATGACATTATACTAATAACACAACTAATATGACTTTTGTCTAGTGAGTCGATGTTCCTTGTCAGTAGAGTCTGACAGAAAAAGAGTCTCTGGGATTTTCATAGTTCATTGCTGCATCATCTTCATTTTCATTGTGGTGGATCTGTGAAGAAAGGACACATTACTTATGAGAATCTGAGTTAAAAATAAATGAATAAATAAATCCACCTTGATTTAGGGTTAATGAAGAGTACATCAGTCATTTTCTTTCTATATTTTAACCTCTGCTGAATAACAGAAATCCAAAATATTCTGAGATTGCACATATCACCCAGAGTTAATACTAAAATATAAAATAAAGGAAAGAAAGAACCACTGCTTTAAATGTTAAATAACTGTTTATTGAGTTTTGTACTTACTACATACTCCATCTGACGTTTCTTCCCTTAAAAGAAAGAAAAAAGTCAGTTTCAGTTTAAGCTAACAGTTAAAATGTAAAATTAGTAAAAAAAAAAAATGTTTTATCAGAACCTTTAGTTCTAATCCATATCACAAGTGTCACAACAGTTATCAGAAGAGCTGCAGAGACCACAGAGATAATAATGAACCTCCCCGAACCTGCAAAGAAAATCAAATCATTAAAATAATGCACTGCTTTTGTCTGCTGTGTCTTCAAACAGACAATAGAATACATGTACAACTGTTGATGGTATGTGTTTTTATTGGTATTTGTACATATCCTTGTCATTTAAATTTGAATTTGCATGTCTCTACTGTAAATATTAGTCCTTAAATCACTTAAGTCTTAAATCACCAATCTCAAACTTATATGTATATAGTTTAGAAGCAATAATTTTTAAATAGTAAAGTCTTAATTTTAGTGTTAGTCAAAGCTCTGATTCTCACACAAGCCTGAGATGAAGTCTTTCCTTATCGGTGTTTTCATTTATTCATTGTTCCTTGTTTACACTGATTTTCTATTAGCAGATTTACTACCAACACCTTACAGCTATTTTACTTCATTCCCTCTAATAAGTTGCAGAACAAGTTCAGCATCAAACGTGGGTCAGAACATAAAGGATAATGTACTGATTTGCTTTGCCTTCTCTCACCATATGCTCACCAGGGCTGCATGAAGTATGATTTATTCTTTTTTTGTAATATTCTTTATAGTGTAAAATGGTTGCACATGTGTAACTACATGCGTTTTTGAAAGCAAGTTAATAATTCAATTTATTTATATAACACCAAATCACAAGGCGCTCATAGATCACTTTCATTATCTGTTTCTTTGTTTCACAAAGACAAGCAATCACTTCTGTCTAAGCACAAAATAACTATCTATTATCTATTATGTCAAATGAAAGATAAAAATACATTACAGACACATAAAACACAGATCGATTATTGAGTAACTACCTTTCACGTCCGCATGTGTTATTGGGTTTGATATGGCTCTGAATGATTCTGTGCTGTTTTCTGTGTTTCTGGTTGGTTTCGTTGTTGTTGATTTTGTCTGACCTAGAAAAATAAAATAAAATGAACCAAAAGTCTTCAAGTTCATGCTTTTCATCAGTATTCAAAATAAAGTTAAAATACATCCAATGGAAAAGTTGTTTAGTTTGCTGTAGTTATCACACTGAATACACAAATTTCTTTCAGGATTTCATTAGACTGACCTGTTTTATCGTCTGAAGCATCAGTGACTGCTGTTGAGAATTTAATTGGTTCTGTGGTGCCTTCAGTTGAACTTGCTGATTTAGTTGGTTCTGTTTTTGTGTCTTCTGAATAAATGAAAAAAAACAAACAACAGCAACAGTTTGCTCAGTTATATGTCATGTTTTTGTTTTTTTTAAATCCTGTCTTTGTGTTAAGTTAAATCCCATTAACAGCCTATAATGATCACCATTTCTCACCTGAAGGCTGGGGACTGAAGGTAAACAGATGCTCTTCTCCTGTGACACGATTCATTGCTTTGCACTTCATCGAGTTATTCTTTGATGAGTAAGCAGAGTCAGTAAAATGAACAGAAGCATAGCAATCCACTCCCACTAATAGTGGATCCACATTATGATCCCTCTCCCACGTCAGTGAGTAATGGCACCCCATTCCATTTGTCACCACAGAGCATTCCATCCCTGATACAGTCCCATCAGGATACTTCTGCTCAGTAACTGAAGAAGAAAAAGATCAGATGACACAAACTAGACAAATTATCTTCAAGACTCTTCTAATGATTATTGTTTCCATTTTTAGCCTTAAAAACACAATTTGAGCTGATTTTTTTTCTTTTACTAGAATACTCACTGTTAACAATAGACAGGTCAACCACAGTCTGAACCACAGGACCTTGATTTTCTGATTTGTATTGCTGACAGTAATAATGACCAGCATCCTCAACTGTGACCTTCTTTACAACCAGAGAACAGTTGGCTGTTATACTCAATCTGTCTGAATACTTTTGGCCTTTTTCACCTGTCGCCTCGGGCGAGATCTCTAATACTTGCCTACCGAAGGACATCCACTTAATACTGCTACAGTTTTTCTGAATGGCATTCATGTTTAGACAAGGCAGAGTAGCATCTTCTCCAAGTCTCTTTAAAATGTATATTTCAGTTGTTGGGACAGCGTAACAGAAATCTGTAAAACAAATAAAGATAAAAACAAATTTTGAAGTCACACTGAAGATGAATGAAACATAGAGTCCAAGAAAACAGTCATAGTTGTCTTATTTGCTCTAAAACTGGGTTAATGGATATTGCATTATTATTAACTATGTTTCCTTGCAATGAAAGTATTTTCTGTTTTCTCACCTGCAGTTGGAATCATTAGCATTAGACAGAAGGACATTAGAATCCATCCATCTTCAGCCATTGTGCCTCTCTGTCTCAGTTAAACCTAGTTCCCGAGTTCAAATGTCAGAGTATCAGAACTGGTCTGTCTGTCTGTAGTCTGCAACAATCACCACACAGAACAGTTTACTAGGATGCAGACCATTTATATTTGTACTTCCTTGAGTAGGTGATGTCACTTCCTCATCAAACCTTGTCACTTCCTTATTATACCTTCACTTACTTACTTATATTGATGTTAACCTAAATTCATGAAGATATTATAAACAAGTGAAAGATCATATCAAGACTCAATAGCTATCATACAGTGCATTTGTGATGTTTTTGGCACCTTAAAAGAAGCAAATGTGTGAAGAAGTTAAATTTATGGAACAATGTAGCTTTTTAAAATTTATTTATTTATTTTAAAATTTGGATTATAAAACAAACAGCACATAAAAACAGGGAAGTGAACAGTCAAACTCAGTCTGACTGTCTGTCTAAGTAGGAACATATAGAGCTGCAGAAGTAAGACTTTTTTATGGTCCTGTTCCTCATTTTACAGTTTTTTTTCCTGAGAAGCAGAGGGGAAGTATTTTTTGATGAAAACGGTAACAAGAGCAACAGAGAGAAACATTAAAAAAAATAAATAAATAAAAAAAACTTTTAACAGATTTTTCTTTTCTTTTAAAAGATTCTAATACGTTGATAAGCTGAGGAAATGATAATTGTTACAGTCTTAATAGCAAGTCTTCTCAGAATTGTTCAGAACAGCATATGTACTCTCCAAATGAAATGTTTTTAAATGATTAACTTTTTATTATTGTTGCGACCCAGCTCAAAAGCCACAACATAACTAAGGAGACGAACACAAACAAGGCTACCCTGAGGGGAGTCAGTTAAAAAAACAAAAAAAACTTCGGTATTCACAAACATATTCATCAATTATATAAACCCAGGATTTACCAAAAATGGGCAACAACAGCAGCAGAGCTCTGAACATCTTCCAATGCAATACATCTTAATTTACATTATATTGCTTGTGTTTATTTCTGACTTTAGCTTGTATTCAGCATTTAGTATGTCCTTTTTCTTTAATAATATCCACATTAATTAATTACTACATTATTTATTTATTTTTCTTAAGTGTGTGTGACCAAACTGTGTATCCTAAAAAGGGAAGGCTTGTGATTTTAAGGGCAAAAAACAGGAAGTTGTGAACCAAAACCCGTTTTTTTGAAAGATAGCTGGAAAACACCACAATTTTTAGAAACTCGCAATCTAACTGTCTGCAAAAACAAATCAGCAAGACTACCAAGTAATAACATGAACTAGGTATATGGACATGTGTTTGTCATGCCTGTCATCCTATAGACCGGGATAGCATATTGCCCACATGTAACTGTGTATGGCCTGAAAGACAAAAGGCCTCTGGTGGGTGAAAGGGGTGATACAAGTACAAGAAAAAAAGAAGGAGAACGTCTATATGGGAACGTCTATATTTCCCTGGGAACAGTTCTGTCTAGCTGTCGAAACTCGGATACAGGAGGAATACTGTGGTTTTCACCCTAGTTGCAGGACCCTAGACCAGGTCTTTACCCTCTTGAGGATTCTTCTGGTTCCATGGGAGTTTGCTCAGTCAGTCTGAGTCAGTGTTTTTCTCGACTTACAGAAGGCATTCAATCGTGTTCTAATGGATGTGCTCCACCAGTATGGAGTGTCTGGCTTTTTTGCTACAAGCTATACGGTCCTTGTACAACCATTGTCTCTTACTCAAAGTTGAGCTGGAGCAGTTTAACCCTGAAAAAAGGTTGTTTAAAAGGTGGTTTAAAAGGTGCCTTACTTCTTATGAAGGTGCATGTGAATTCAATTTAGTTCACTTAATAGTGACACCAATTCATCTCATGGCACTTTGATTTGTAAGGTTGTAAGAAACCCCAACAATCCCACAATCCCCTATGACCAAACACTTGGGGATAGTGGGAAGGAAACCCCCTTTTTACAGGGGGAAACTTCCAGCAGAACCAGCCACAGAGAGTTGGGGGCGAGGGGAAAGACAAGAGAGCACAGAGAGGTGGGATATGGGGTCAGAAAAGCCTTGTCATATTTATTCTGGTTATTTATTATATTCAGACAAAGGCAGAAGACATCATCTCACAGCTCACTTTAAAATGGACATTCTGTTTCGCGATACTGTTGAAAAAATGGAAGAGGAAAAACACATATTACTAAAAGATTTTTAAACCTTCAGAGTAAAGATCATTTTATATGCCACAGAAAAATGTAAACGTATACAGAACACACTTAGTTGTCATAATTGCAAATGAATACATTATTGTTAAAGTATATTTCACTGCTTTCAAAAATATGCTCTGTATCCCTACCTACAACCTGAAACATCAGGATCGGACATGATGATATTTTGTCCCATCTTAGTTGAACCAACACTCTCAACTCTCAGGTCATCTGAGCTGCTTCCTCTTAAAGATTATTTGCTGATGTAAATACTCACATTTAAGTCAATTTTATTTTCCCTATATGAATCACGAAATGAATGTATATTAGAAAACAGGAAGTACATAAAAGTTGAAAGTTAAAAGGTTAAAGCTAAAGTTTCTTGTTCCTTGTTGCAGCTCTTTAGCAGTTTTTCTAAGAACTAAAAGGGAAGTATTTAGAATGTGGCTACAAAAGTAGCTCTAATAATAACCACAAAAACACCCAAAACCAAAAAGGTGAACACACTGGTAAACTGGCTTAAGGCAGACAAGCATGTGTTCTTAATATTACTGAGCACATGAATTCTTCTCTTTGGATTAATCTGTTTGTCTGTATGCATATTCTAATATTTAAGTTAATTAGGTTTTTTCCAGTGTGACATAATGTTCCCACCACGTAAAACAGCAAATTAATAATAAAGGGATGCCAATAATTTTATTTGATGTGCCACAATGTATATGTATGGCCTGAAAATGTGTATGTTTAATGTCTATGGCCTGAAAGACAAAGGGCCTGTAGTGAAAGGGGGGACTCAAGTAAAGAAAAAAATAGAAGAAAAACATCTGTATTTCTCTGGCAAAGGTTCTGGAAACGAGAGTCTGTCTAGTAGTCGAAACTCAGATACAGGAGGAATGGACCAGAACTTTACCCTCTCGAGGATTTTTGTGGGTGCATGGGAGTTTGCTCAATCAGTCTAAATGTGTTTTGTGGACTTGGAGAAGGTATTCAACTATGTTCCCCGGAGTGTTCTGTGGGAAGTGCTTCAGGAGTATGGGATTCCTGGCATGTTGCAACAAGCAGTACGGTCCTTATACAACTGTCGCAAGACCTTGGTTTGCATTGCCGGCTGTCAGTCAGCCCATTCCCGGGGGGTCTAGGACTCCGCCAGTGCTGCCCTTTGTCATCCATTCTATTTATAATTTTTATGGACAGAATTTCTAGGCGCAGCCAAGTGGCGCAAGACTTCCACTTTGGTGATCTCAGAATCTCGTCTCTGCTTTTTGCAGATTATGTGGTTCTGTTGGCTTCATCATGTGGTGGCCTCCAGCACACACTGGAGCGGTTCGCAGCCAAGGTGTGATGCAGCAAAAATGAGAGTCAGCAACTCCAAGTCTGAGGCCATGGTCCTCCGCTGGAAAAGAGTGGAGTGCCCACTCCTTGTCAGGGATGAGTTGATGCCCCAAGTGGAGGAGTTTAAGTATTCAGGGTCTTGTTCGAAGTCAGGGGAGAGGCAAGAGGGAAAATGACAGATGGATAGATGCTGCGGCTGCAGTGAGGTGGACGCTGTACCTGTCCATCGTAGTGAAATAAGACCTGTAAAAATGTGAGTGTAAAAGCAAAGGTCTTGATTTACCAGTTAATCTAAGTCACTACCTTAACCTATGGTTATGAGCTTTGGGTAGTGGCTGAAAGAACCAGATCCTGGATACAAGCAGCAGAAATGAGCTTTTTCCAAAGGGTGGCTGGCCTCTCCCTTAGAGAAGAGAGAGGGTAAGGAACTCAGCCATGCAGGAGGGACTCAGAGTAGAGCCACTACTCCTCCACATCGAAAGGAGCCAGCTGAGTTGGTTTGGGCATCTGAGAACAATGCTAAAAGAGTTCCTCCAGGGCAAAAAAGCTCCAGGGCAGACTCAGGACACGCTGGCAGCCTGGGAAACCCTCGGTGTTCCCCCAGGTAACCTGAAGTAGGTGGATAGAGAGAGGGAAGTCTACTCAGACAGCTGCCCATGTGGCCCTGGATAAGTAGAAGAAAATGGATAGACAGATGGATGTATGATTGACAATTTACTATTAGCAAAAGCACATGTAGATAAGATGCTAAAGTACTAAACAGAGATTGAGGCAACTGTTGTTGTGATTTGGATCTATATCAATAAAATTGAATTGTAAATTGAATAGTATCACTGTAAACATAAAAGACTGGATGTTAAGACCATTTGCCCTCTCTCAGAGAGGTAAGTTGGGGGTACTTCAATCTCTTTCCATCCCACCTGTTTCAGCATGTGTTTCTGTCTCTCTTATATCTTATCTTCAATCTCAAACAGTATCAGAACTGCTCTGTCTGCACAACTCACTGAATAGTTCCTCAGATGCAAACTATTTATGTTTGTATTTCCTTGGAGGAGTGATGTTACGTCTTCATCATGAATTTTCACTTCTTCATTTTAATGTCCCTTACTTTGTTTTGTTGACTTTTTACATGGGGCACAGTATCAGTTTTTCATGGACAAGTCTGCTGACAGAAGAGTGGCTGATTTTAAAGACAGAAAAATAAAATTTTTAAGGAAATTTGGGGGGGTTAAATACATAATATAGGGTGAAAGACAAAGCTGCTGCAGACAAATTAGTGGTGTCTGTAACAGAAAAAACACAATACAGCAGTGTAAAAAAGCCTATAAAAATGTGCTTAGACGTTAAACACCATGACATTTAAGACATTATCAACATGCAAATCCTAACCCTTTTTTATCTTCTGCTTTATGCACATTGAGTTTAAGTATAATTAAATGTGCTATATAAAAAAATTGCCATGGTCAGTATGCCAGGAAAAGTGTTAATATATTAATAAAGTTTTTCCTATTTGAAGCTAGAAGAAAAAATTGGCTGAGTAGCTCAGCTTCTCAACTTCTTAATATGACAGCTTTATCATTTTAATATGTTCTAACAAATTAATGTTTAAGTGTACATGTTAATCTTCAGCCTTGGTGGTATTCAACAATCTGATAACAACAATTCAGATACTGACCTTTTCTATATGGAAATTTGATATAAGGTCAACAAATACAAATGTATCTTGTTCTTTATTTAAATGTCAGAGAATAGATTAGTCGGTAAACAGTATTGAAATGTTGATTGCAAATAAGTGTGGGTTAGGCTGAGACAGCCATGGGTTACCTCTCCTGGCCCACTTTATCCAACCTGTCTAAAAGGAAACGTGGTGAGGGACGTTGATTGCCCTGCATCGCCCCCACCTGAGCCACAGCATATGGGTGAACATCGTGCACAGCCCTGGCCTCAGCCAGATGTTTAAAGATGTGTTAGAACAGCTGCATGGAGGCTTCATATGAACACAAACAGCTGCCATGTGGTTTCATGTAGTTAAATGCAAGGAAACGTGCAATAAATTAAAAAAAAAAAAAAACATAAAACAGCTAGATAAATGAGGTAAACAATATAGGAAAGGGGAACTGACTGCAGGTGTGCAGGAGAGCAAACTGGAAAACTGGGAGCAGGGATCTGTATCTTGTTCTAATCACATGTTGTATCTTGTAAAACATGTGATTAGAGATAACTTCAAGTTTAACCAGTTTTAATATATTGATGTGATTCTAAAGCAGTATACATAAGGTTTATACTTATTCTTTTCTTGCTTTCAGAGCATCTAATATTATAATGGATGCAGCTGAAAGAATAAGAGGAAAACCGTCCTACGAACTATTACTATTCTGTTACTTACACTCACACACTTCTGCTTTGGCTGCAGCTGTGATTTTTTTAGCGTCTCTCATGTGTTTAGCGTCTGATTTTTTTCCGAACATTATATTTGTAATACTACTTGCAAATTACTAGTTTACTCATCTTCATTAAAAATACAGCATCACTCCCTGTGCAGTTTGCGACTGGTCATGTGCTGCCAGTGCTGCCTATTTCATATCAGCACTGGGAAACCCGTGGTTCATTCATTGAGTTGATAACCACCTTGATATGACCAGTTAACCCAGTGACTGACTTTGGGATGTTGAAGCCATAAACCATAAATTTATAAAAGAAAAAAAAAACAAGAAAAAATGTTTTACTTTCTTCTGTACATGGCCGATGTTATGCTTTTGTGGTAAACAAGAGACTGGGTATATCCTTACACACTGAGGTCACCTAGTGGCTGAGGTCACCTATTATGATTTTATATATTATATAAAATTATAATATCATTTTATATAATATAGAATAAATGCTATATATATATATATATGTGTGTGTGTGTATGTGTGTGTGTATATATATATATGTGTGTGTATATATATATGTGTATACATATACATTAGGGGTGCAACAATACTCAATTATTATAATATGATATTATAATTATCAACTTTTCCTCTGACGATGCTGTTTGCGTTGAGAGGTCAGTGGATCTGCGTTTGACTTATCCGCCTAGGCTGCACTGTCGAGCGCAGATCCACTGAGCGCAGCACAAGCTAGCGAGACAGAAGTTAAGCTCGTTGCAACATGGCAACTGCCTCAACGCTAGCCGAAATTGAACCTCCCCCACCCTCATTCAGATCTGGCCTTTGGACCTATTTTGGATTTCATGTGAAAACCTGATGGTAAGCGTGTCATGGACAAAAGTAAAACAGTATGTCGGATGTGCCACGCAATGCTCAATTACATTGGCGGGAACTAGTGCGTTAACGCAGTTTGCTGGTTAACGTGTTGACGCTGTCCAGCCCCACGCACAGGGCGATCCGCGGTAGCTCGTTAACGGAGATTTGCTGTGTTGTGGCGTTAACGTAATTTCAACGAGATTAATGCTGACAGCACTAGTGGGAACACAACGAATATGACTGCACATTTACTCCGACATCATGCTAGTGCAAAGACAAGTGGAAGCAGACAAAAACAACAAGCACGCATGCTACAAACTTTACCTGAGTCATTTAGACAGCTGTTAGCACATGATTCTCCTTATGGGGACCTGATATGTTTAATATGCTGCTGAGAATATACCCTAGAAGAAGCGTAATAGTATAGCTTTTATTTCTGAAAGAGCCATTTCTCTGTAATAAACTCTCTTTTCCAAAGATGAGTGATTTCTCGATCAGATAGATTTATTTTTTTTATTATTTTGTTGTTTCAGCAACATTACATTTTAAAACTGTACTTTTGAGTTAAAATATATATTTA
>VUQP01048019.1:0-11685 GCA_015108555.1 Coptodon rendalli | reverse complement strand
CTAAGTTGTCTGTTATGTGTAGACAACACTGCCTCATCCCCTGAGTTAGGTGCCTTTTTATGCTTGAATGACACATTATTAAGTATTAAGTGGATTAAAAAAAAAAAAAAAAAAATTAAATGGAAAAAAAAAAAAGAAAAAAAAAAGAAAACAAAAAAAAAAAAAAGACATGGAACAGAGGGTGCTGGAGAGGAGTAAGACAGTAAGAGAGCAGTGAATAGGCGAAGAGCACATCAGGCATGTCAGTGCTTTTATGAAGCTGAATGTTATGTGGTTAAACCCTTTTTTTTTACCATAAGTTTTTGCAAAATTATATACACAATAAGTATATCATAGTCCTTATCTATATCCATATGCTGGTGTATTAAAGAAGAAATATTTAAACATAATTGATTTCCAATGTGAGTTCAGTATTTCATCCAAGATCTGTTTGATTAAACATAATATGTACGCGCCTGAGGGCGAGCATCTGGTGGCCGGGCACAGCCCGAAAAAGGGAAATGGGCCCATAAGGTTAAAAGGTACCGGCTAGATATAGTCGTGCTCACCTCAATGCACGGCTTGGGCTATGGTACCAGTCTCCTGGAGAGGGGCTGGACTCTGTCACAGTCTGAGATGCCCTTGGTGAGAGACTGTGGGCTGGGGTGGGTATCGTAGTATCCCCTCAGCTTGCTGCCTGTACATTGGGGTTTCTCCCGGTGGACGAGACGGTTTGGTTCCTGCACTTTCAGGGGTTAGGGAATGGTGTCCTGACTTTCGTCTGTGCATATGTGCCAAACACTGTTCCGAGTGCCCAGCCTTCTTGAAATCCCTGGGCAGCTTGCTCGAGGGTGCTCCACCTGGAGACACTACTGGGAGACTTTAACACTTATGTGGGCAACGGCAGTGAGACTTGCACTGTGTAAAGCGCAGGTGGACTTTGACTGTAGAGTGGTGGAAGGAATACTTCGAGGACCTCCTTAATCCCACTGGCACGGCTTCCGTGGTGGAAGCAGTCTGGAGACCAGGGGGAGGTCTCTCGTCTGTCTCCAGGGGTGAGGTCATTGAGGTAGTCAAACAAACTCCTTTGTGGTAGGGTCCCTGGTAAATGATAAATGGACTGCTTCTTATATAGCGCTTTTCTACTCTATCTGAGCACTCAAAGCGCTTTAGAAAAAGTTATTGGGTGAATGAATTAGTTGTATAAACTGTTAAGTGCTTACTGTCTAACATTCATACACAGTCACACTCCGATGGGTGCAACGGAGAGGAACATGGGGCATGCAGTCTGGGGGAGACTGGGATCGAACCACCAACCTTCCAGTTAATAACTGACCTGCTCTACTACCTGAGCTACAGCCACCCCGAGACTGATGAGATTCACCCTGAGTTTCTGAAGGCTCTGCATGTTATAGTGCTGTCTTGGTTAGAAGGGAGTGGGAGATTGACAGTGATGCGGACACTCTACCAGTTTGTCGTGATGAAGGGAGAAGAGAGAGCGGAGTGTAAAAGTGAAGCTCTCAATTTAACGGTCAATCTACGGTCACGAGCTTTGGGTATAGACTGAATAAACAAGAACGCGGATACAAGCAGCAGAAATGAGCTTCCTCCAAATGGTGGTTGGAGTTCGGCTATCTGGGAGGGGGCTCAGAGTGGAGCCCGTGCTCCTCCACAGTGAAAGGAGCCAGTTGTTATTCAGGCAAGGATGCCTCCTGGGTGCCTCCGTTGTGAGGTATTCCGGCATGCGCCACTGGGAGAAGGCCCCGGGGCAGACCCAGGACACGCTAGAGATCATCTCTCGGCTGGCATGGGTGTTCCCCAAAACAAGATGGAGGAGGTGACAGGGGAGAGGGAGGTCTGGGCTTTTTCTTTATATGATTTACTCATGAAAGTGGCCACTTTCTCATTACTTTCATATATTGTTTTAGTAAGTATCCAAAACATACAAGTTTCATTTGTATAATTTTCCAAGGGATTTTATATCTGTTTTCACTCTTGTATGCTTTTCATA
Source organism: Coptodon rendalli (assembly GCA_015108555.1). NCBI lineage: Eukaryota > Metazoa > Chordata > Actinopteri > Cichliformes > Cichlidae > Coptodon > Coptodon rendalli. Next base: position 9,695 of record VUQP01048019.1, on the reverse strand, counting down.
CAAGTTTCACACAAGACAGAGACAAACTTTATAAGATTTATATCTTTTCCATATGGGTAATTAGTGGTTATTTGTCAAGTGTTATGAATCGCAGTAACATGTTTGAAAAAAAAAAAATCGTATGGGGCAAAAAAGGCTGGAAAACAAGGTGATATTTAAAAGAAATGTCTGGAAAAACATTTTTCAGGTCAGGTTAACATGATTGTGCATAAAAAAAATATTTTTAGGGAGGCTGAGTTTCTCAAAAATAAAAATGGGCACAGGTTCACAATTCTGCTAATTCCTGCATTTTAAAATTGTGTAACTTTTTCAGAACAGTGTTCCTGCGCATAAAATTGCCAAGATGTTAAATAGCTCATCATCTGCATTATATAATCATCAGCAGATTCTGGGAAACAGAGGACATCTTTGTGCTGGAGAAACAGGGCTGAAAATCAATACTGATTGACCCTCGGACATATCCTCTGACTAAAAAGGAGAGGGACCATCCAGCTTACTCTCAGTAGTAACGTAAGCCTACATCTCTGATGGTATGTGGTTGGGTAAGTGCCACATCAATGCTGTTATTTATACAATGTGTAATATTAGATCATATGTATAATGCTGGTATAATACAATAAAAAAAATGTTATTCATTTTGTATTCACTTGGGTTATCTTTGTCTAATATTAAAATGTGTTTGTTGATGTGAAACATAGGGTGACAAACATGTAGAAAACTATAAACCTGGACGGGGGCGAACAATTTTTCACAGCATTGTTATTCTACATGTAGCTACTGTACCGAGTGAAGCTTGTTACTCAGATGACTGACACAGATTAAAACATGCTGTAGCTGTGATCATGACTGCATCATTGGGGTGACATAACTGTGGCTGTGGTCATGATTATTGCAGTGACATACCATTTTATGGGTGGCACGGTGGTTAGCACTGTTGCCGCACAGCAAGAAGGTCCTGAGTTCAATTCCACCATTAGGCTGGTGTCTTTCTGTGTGGAGTTTGCATGTTCTCCCCGTGTTTGCGTGGGTTCCCTCCAGGTACTCCGGCTTCCTCCAACGGTCCAAAGACATGCAGTTAGTGGGGATAGGTTAATTGGTTAATCCAAATTGCCCGTGAATGCGTGAGTGCGAATGATTGTCTGTCCCTGTGTGTTAGCCCTGCGACAGACTGGCGACCTGTCCAGGGTGTACCCTGCCTCTTGCCCTATGACAGCTGGGATAGGCTCCAGAGCCCCCCGCGACCCTGAAAAGGAGAAGCGGATGGACATATCATTTTATGGCTGCTGTAACACAAAATTTGCAGAGGCTGTGTGTTTGCATGGGGAGTCAAGATGTCTTATAAAGTGTATAGTGCAGCTAATGTGCAGCTTAGAATGTAGAAAGGACACAATGAACAATATATGCAATCCAGAATAACTGCCCATTTAGTGTCACGTCATTTCTAATTTTTACAGTGTTTTCAAAAGGTTCCTCTAAATTTAGCATGTGATGCAGTCATATTCTCCTGTTTACTTAAACATCCTAACTATGATTCCGTTAAACTCTTCAAAGACTTTTTTTTTTGTTAATCACTTAGCTCTTCTGTATGAGTCCATATACACATTCCTGCTCATACTTACCTTCAGACATGGACTGAATGCTGTGAGCTAGTTCAGGCAGAAAACGCAAGCTGCACTGCATCGCTCCTGCAGAATTTGCATTTCTCTGTGTTAGTGCTGGTGTTTTAAGCCCAAAGAAATAAGATTAAACACACACAATTGGCACTATATAAATAAGATTACATTCTAGCCATTCACTCTGCACACTATGTGCCCCTGCATCTGCTGACCTCCTGTGATTTTATGTGGTGTACCTGTTCATGGCTGAGTTCCAGTCGTTCCAAATCACTTACTTTGCTGCTCAGTGCATACAGAGATTCTTTATTTAAGTTAGGCACTGAAATCTTGCAATGCAGTCGAATACTGAGATGTGAATTTTTCCTTGATAGACATACACTTTAAAGTAATAAAAAAAAACATAATTACCCTTAACAGACACTTTATTAGGTACACCGACCTTTAACTCAGTACTTTCCCCATAAATCCAGATTTTATAAAACTTTGCTACTATTAAGGTACATGAAGGGTCATAGTACAAGGAATGCACAAAGAACAATGTTTATTTAAAAAGGGACAAAGCACATAATTCATTATACAGATTTACCAATACAGGGTAATTTTCATCTGCAGTTCCTGGCAAGTTGAACGCATTTATGGACTATTAACACAAACATTTAAGTGTATTTATTTTCAACTTAGTTTTATTTATATAGTACAAGATCACTACAGCAGGTGCCTCAAGGTGCTTTATATTGATTACCAACAGGTGAGTCCAGGTGCGCTGGCAGCAGAGGTGGGAAAAGAGAAAGGAACTGCCTCTGCAACAGAAGAGTGTCAAGATTAATAGACAAGAAGACTCAAGCGCAGACTAGAAAGAACAGTTCGATGCATTTATTTACAGTGATAAAGTATTTGCAACCATGCAAAAATGTGCAAGGGAAAGGTGCACCAAGGGAAAGGGGGTCCAACGTGTCCAGTATGTACAGTGCTTACAATCACCAACTCGGGATCAGACTCACCACACAGGATTCCAAATACCTGTGCACAAACAAACAGGGTCAGGTAGTCCACACAGACGCAACAGAAATGATGCCATGCTTTTGCTAACTGCTTCAGTTCAACAATCTACTGAAGATTGAGCCTCAGCCACTGCCTTAACTAATGTCTTCGTCAACCAGGTGATCAGGAACAGCTGGCACTTCAGTCAAGGACGGGAACATGTGATGAATCCCGCCCAGAAGCAACAACCTTTGCGATCACCTGCGTTTCAAAATACAATTTTCAAGTAATCTAAACTGTGTAACAAAACACAAAACACTTTACCTTGGTCAGTACTCCCATGCAGCTTTCAGATAATATTGAATCATGATTAAATTATGTCATCTCAACTTTTTATTTGACACGCTGATCATCTTTTCACCAACTATTAATGTTGGACTCTGCTGTGAAATGAAGGCAGTTTGACCTTTAGAGATTTTGCAGTGCTTTGTTTGAAACAGTAATGTCTGTGATGACAGTTGTGTCGAGCACACCCACATATTCTCTTACTGCCTGTGAACTTCTGACTCATGGTGTAATAACTGAACTGCAATGACTTCACTATGATTTCCTTCACTTCAGAGACTCAGTTTTTGCCTGAATTGCTTTCAGTGGTGTGGGTATTTAGTGTGAGGAAGAAGTGGCCTGTAACATCATTAGTATACATCCAGACACATTAACCCCACGTTGTTAATTAGACTATCAACAGGCATTAGCCTCTGCTAGTGTTCCAGCCTACAAAGACCAAACAATGGGCATTAATGGACTGACACTCTGATAACATTCCGGTGATCTCTTCAACTGGCTGACAGGTTTCCGCAGTCACTGATGATGGAGGAGGAAGAGCAGGATGCTGATGACCAGCAGCAGCTGCAGAGTTTGCCAACCTGAACGTTCACACAGGCAGTACGATCCTTCTGCTAAATGGGTTTTCCAAAAGGGCATTAAGTGCTCTGTGAACCATTCAACACTGCCAACATGGTCATTCGTATTTCAAATGTACTCTCAAAAGGTATAGGATGTGCATCTGCCATTGTTTCTAAATATCCTTATTATTAAAGGACAGAATGTGCTGAGGTCAGTTTCATCAATTTCAATTTCATCATACATGAAGGTGTAGACCAAAGGCAGCTGTGGATTAACATGGGCAAGTGCTTAGCTTTACCTACCTGAGCACTTAACTATGGACTCCACATTGGCCATTGTTGTTTTAACATGGGCTCATTAGGGATCTGTTCCAACCAGCAGACCAATGGCTGCACTTAAGTGATAGTCTCCATTTCTGTCAAACATCATTTTTGATGGTTATCGTCTGGAATAGCCAGATGATGTTGGTTGGCAAAATAATATATCTCTTTGCATCAAATTTCTGGGGTGTAAATTAATTAAAAACAAACGTGTGACTATTGATTTTTCTGCACTGATGTCCTCTCCGTCCTCCATGTCGTCAGCTTCTCCCATGAGGTGGTTGACGGGCATTATCATACTACTTCACATGCACATGTCTAGGTTGTAAAACAGGTGCAGTTGCAGTTGGGTCAGTTTGTTGATCAGGTGCTTTTTGTTTACGTCTTCTTCTTTATTTTCTTTCCAGTAGTTACTCATACACTGGACAGTGGTAGTGTAGCGCTGTAGTTTTAGCTGATCACATTGTCCAAAACTAGAGGAAGGGTTCTTGGCACCCAGTGCCCTGTTATTACTCTTTCTTAGCCCTCCTATTGTCCTCAAATATTACTAACACATTTTACACCCCAAGGGATGTTTGCCTCCAGAAAATGGCTTACATACGATTGTTGACCAAATGTTTGTGACAGGCACTTTGCTTATTTATTGAATACATAAATTGGAACTCTAGTGCCACCATCAGGCCAAACTATTAATTTGGAATAAATGTATCTTGAAAAGTTTGGATTCAAATCTTTTCAAAATTACTGACAACATTAATAACGACGGGTGGATGAACCCTATTCATTTTTGGTGATGACACTATGGAGGCATGTGACACACGACACAGGAGCTCTAGTTTTAACTGAGCATATTGCGCCCAAACACAGCAGAACCCTTCCTCCCAGCTTGGGTGTGTGTGGAGCCCTCTAGTGGGTCGCCACACTGGCCCCCCCCCTGAACACCCAAACAAACAGTCCACTAGTCCAGGACCCGGGGCTTAATCAAACGTCCAGAATGGCTGAAACGGGGAGTCCGAGAACTGGCTGTGGGTTCACCAGGCCGGGAAAGACAGGCCGAACCCTCCGCTGGCCGGACGAGCGCCGGCGGGCACGGAGCGATCTCAGTGGGAGGGTCAGAGTTCAATGATCCGGCAGCAGGTGGGTGGCCACGGCGGGGGGCACGGGCCAGCACCACAGGAGCATCCTGCAGAACGTGTGCAGGCTTAAGGCGGTCCACTGAAATTACCTCCTACCGGCCCCCCAAATCCAAAACAAAATGCTTGGGACCTGGTGCAATAACCCGAAACTGGCTGTCGTAAAGTGGACGCAAGGGGGGTTGATGGGTGTCACGGCAAAGATTCCAACGACCGCGGAACAAAAACATTTGGCAGGCAGTGGTGCACGAGGCCAGGGACAGAAAAGGGGCCTCCAGGGGAGCGGAGAACCGGCACCAAGACATCAAAACACGGGGGGGAGGGGAACACATGCAGCAGCCCAACTCTTTACCGCTTTCCACATGCCCGGCCAAACGAACTTGTCGCTGACCAGCTTGACCGAAGCCTGGACGCCTGGGTGAGAGGCAATCAGCGACCTGGTTGGACTTACCAGCCACGTGCTGAATGTCTGTAGTAAACTCTGATATTGCCGCCAACTGATGCTGCTGGCGTGCGCTCCAAGGATCAGAAACCTTGGACATGGCAAAAGTCGGAGGCTTATGGTCAACGTATGTGGTAAAATTGCGGCCCTCGAGGAAAAATCGAAAATGTCGCGTCGCGAGATGCAGAGCCAACAACTCTCTGTCGAAAACACGGTACTTGCGCTCAGCGTCTCGGAGCGTGCGACTGAAAAAGGCGAGGGGCTGGCAGATGCCGGAGACGCGCTGTTCCAACACGGCACCCACCGCTACATCTGACGCATTGGTGGTCAATACGATCTCTGCTGACGGGAACGGATAGGCCAGCAGAGCAGCGTCAGCCAACGCTGACTTTGCCGTGGAAAACGCATGGAGGGGGTCAGGGGACCAGTCAATGGGGTCTTTTGCCGTTTTACCTTTTAAAGCAGCATAGAGTGGTTGTAACAGGTGAGCAGCCCGGGGAAGGAAACAATTATAAAAACTGACCATCCGCAGGAACTCCTGCAACGCTTTAACCGAGGCAGGACGCGGAAAAGCTGCGACGGCTTGGACCCTGTCTGGCAACGGGACCACACTGTCAGCGGAGATGCGGTGCCCCAGGAAATCCAGGACCGGCAAACCAAACTGGCACTTCGACGGGTTGATGATCAGGCCATGCTCTGCTAAACGCTGGAAAACCTGTCGCAGTTGAGATTCGTGCTGGCCTGCCGAGCTGCTGGGCACCAATATGTCATCCAGGTAGAAGAAAACGAAAGGTAGCCCGCGCAAAACAGAGTCCTGAAAGGTCTGGGCGGCACCTTTCAACCCAAACGGCATGCGCAGAAACTCGAACAAACCAAAGGGGGTGATGACAGAGGTTTTCAGAACATCCTCAGCGCGCACTGGCACTTGGTGATATCCCCGCACCAAATCAATTTTGGAAAAAATCGAGGTCCTGGTGAGATGGGCGGAAAAATCCTGGATGTGGGGAATCTAACAGCAAACGCTGAAACACGTCTCCGGAGGCCACTAAATTGGCCTGGATGAGGGGGTCGGCGGCCCGGGTAAAACAGGGTAGTGAAAAGAATGACAGAGCGTTGATCAAACGTCTGTGGGCAACACTGACTAACAGCCCATGGGCACAAAGGAAATCGGCACCTAGGATAGGCACAGAGCTGGTAGCAACAACAAAGTTCCACTGGAATTTCCTGCTGTGGAAACTAACAGTCACTAACCTTTCTCCATAAGTTGCAATAGGAGAACCGTTAGCCGCAATCAGCTGCAGGCCGTGGCCTGCTTCTAAACGGTCCGCGGTAGTGGGTGGGATGAGGCTCTTCTGGGAGCCAGAGTCCACCAGAAAACAGCGCCCGAAGCGTGAGTCTTCAATGAAGAGCAGCCTTTCCATATCGTCAGCGACTGCGGTCACCACAGCGTGGTGGCAGGCAGGCTGATGGTAAAAACAAAAATCTTTCCCGCTGTGCCGCTGCGTAACGGTTCCTGCCGTCAGCGCCAGCTCGTCCGCTCTGGAGAAGGCTGGTGGGGGTGTCGCTGGCAGATCCACGGCCGGGTCGTGCACTCCGAACGTGCAGGAGACCAGCAGGATGCGATCCGCCTCTTCAGCACTCCTGCGCCGCTAGAAATGGGGAGTTGGCGAAGCCGGTTCTCACAGCGACAGGCAGTTGTCTGAGAAAGAGATGGACGAAAAGGAATCCCCCGTCGTCCGAACCGAGCAAGGACAACATGTTTTCCATGAGTACAAGAGCTGTTCCTTCGCCCAGCCCGGAGAGGGAGAGAAGCTTCTCAGCTCGCTCCGTACCGGAGAGGGTGTATCGCCGCAGTAGTAGGTCCTTAAGGGCAACGTATTTCCCTTGCACAGGCGGGTCTCGGAGGAGCGCCATTGCACGGTGGGTGGCTAGCGGGTCGAGCAATGCCACCACATGATGAAATTTCATGTCATCAGCCGAGATGCTGTGGAGAGCAAACTGAGCCTCCACGTGGACGAACCAAGACAAGGGGTCGTGGAGCCAGAAGTCCGGCAACTGGAGCGCCATGGCAAACGTAGCCACAGGAGGAGGCAGAGAGCCGGCGGTAGCTGATGCATCAAGGGCGAACTCCATGGTTCGCTGCGTGTTCAAGGTAGGGTCACCAATATGGAGGCATGTGGCACACGACACCGGAGCTCTAGTTTTTCACTCCAACTTTATTCACCTCCAAACATGAACTGAGCATATTGCGCCCAAACACAGCAGAACCCTTCCTCCCAGCTTGGGTGTGAGTGGAGCCCTCTAGTGGGTTGCCACAACACGACCTTTTCTCTAGCGCCAACATCACGTCAAAGTTTCAATTTTAGATTTTGTGAATCTTCAGAATCTTTCATCCATTTTTTAAAATTTTGGGTGCACATTAGTACCCTTCAGAATGAATCCGGTTGATTTTTGCCAACCTAGACCCTTTGCTCTGTGACCTTCTCCTTGTTGTCCACCCCTCCCTGAAGCCCACCGAAGCCCACTTCAGTGGGCTAGTTTCAGTCATTGTGCAAATGTACTGTTTATAAAGTTGCAGAAACCTGCAGTCGGCTGAGACTGAAGAAGTCACTTGAATGAGTGATGAAACGTTTCTCCCACTGAAAACGCTATGTCCAGATGAACAGATTCAACCTTATGGGATTTACTTACCTGGATAATTGAGCATGCATCAAGACTTTCTCATTCAAATGTTTTCCCCACCCTTTTTTCTTGTATTAACTTCAAAGGACCACCTCTGCACCTGCAGGTAAAGATTTTAGGTCACACAGATAGACAGACATGTTTTACATAGCTAAAACAACTTGGGGTCAATATGATCCCAGAGGAACACCGATGTATGGAAAATGTGTACAACTCATTGAAAAAATGTCTTCTTTAAAATTTTATGCTTAATCACTTGTCCCCATTAAATTAGGACATGTCATGAAACAAAACTTTGTTTTGTTTGTTTTTCATTCAAAAAAGTTTTATCATTTTTTGAATGATAGACATTGAATGGGGTCAAATTGACCCCAAGGATGATAGGAGGGCTAGACTGCATCTATGTCTTCTTGTACTTCTCTTAAATTAATTATTTGCCAAAGTTTCAAGTTGATCAGTTGTGTATCCTACAGCCTTTGTGCTAGCTTTTATATGTTTTGAATGTTTTATGTTGTCTAACAAAACATATGTTGTTATTCTTTAAGTTTGTAATGCTCCATCCTCACTATAGAGTTCTATAGCGTCCGATTCTTTCACTTTCACTGCTACTTCCTTCTTCAATGCAGATATTACGTTATGCTATTTTCAGTTTTATTGGTTACTTGTCTAGTGTATATATGTTTACTTTATTGTGTGTAACTTATCATTTCAGAATGTAAAATAGACAACAAACACCCCTGGGAGGTTAAGCCATCAACAAACAGACAGGAACACAGCCAAAGACAAATGCACTGGACTCTCAGGAATTTACCTCTTTAGGGAGTGGCCTTCCAAGCTCACCATTTCTTTAAATTTCCACTCTTTTAGCGACTCTCTGATAAGTGCTCAGAAAATCTGGTATTTTCCAGTTTTCTCCTGGTTAGATTCACTGACAGTCACTTCCATTTCTTGATAAACTACTGCTAAGTAAAAATAACTGCGTTATAAAGTTTATAATTTTCAACGGTGTACTGTACAAAATAGAACAATATATACCAGATGTGGTATGACGCTTGTGTGTAGTATCATCTCTACTCTTTGGCTTGGCAGAGGGCAGCAATATCAGGAATGATAGAAAGGACAGCTATCATTGTTGGATTTGTATTTTATTATTGTCATTTGTATTGGGAAATATCTAACCATATATGCTTAGAGGTGTATAATCAATTGTGTAGTGATAGGATGTGTGATCCTTAGTGGTCTGCAAAGACTTTGTGTGCAATCCAGAGTGTTCTGGCATTCACACAGCCCCCACATCCTGGGAGCATGGGAGAGGTCGTATCTTCTTTTATTGTTTTATGGTAGGATAAACATATCTATGTCTGTTTTAGTCTAAGTGCCATTCTGTTTAGATGAACTGCTGAACTTCCAGGCCAGCAGTTTTTGGGAAGCCATTTATGGGGTCACATCTTGACCACACACACACACACACATACACACACATACCTACACACACACACACACACACACACACACACACACACACACACACACACACACACACACACACACACACACACACACACACACACATACCTACACAACGCACAGACAAGGTATTTTTTGTATACATGTA
>VUQP01048018.1:0-10439 GCA_015108555.1 Coptodon rendalli | reverse complement strand
ACCTTCTGCTGATAGTGATGCTAGTTTGACAGGAAACCTGAGAAATCCCTCATAAACCTTTATAATGAGATTCAAATGGATATAACGGTGGTTTGGCAGTCTGCTGTCTCTCCTGTGTAGGGATGGGTATCGTTTAGGTTTTATCCGATACCGGTGCCAAACCTGTACTTTTGAAACGGTGCCGGTGCTTAAAGAATGAAGAACACAAACGTTGTCCAAAAACCTCTCATGTTTAGCTGTTTTCCACTTTTTCTTTGGTCATTTTAGCCTTTTTGGCCAGGGTGAAGGGAGTATCTGCCATCAAACAAGGAGACAGCCGCATGTAACTACGACGGTGTTTGCTAGTTCACCTTACATGCATTAATGTAATAACGTGGTTAGCCTACTCAACGCAAATTAAACACGAACAACATTAAGCTACTCACGCAGAGAAGAACGGCTGCTGCTGCCATCATCATCCTCATCATTTCTGCTACACTGGCAGGGCTAGGGGCCAGGACTCTCCTCTTCGGGTTCTTGGGGGATGTTGGTAACTCCGGGTCCGATAACAAGCACCACACCCGCAGTAGATGTGCTTGGTGTGAGGTCTCGCAGCAAGCTGTCAAATACGGCGCATTTCTTGGCTTTTAAAAAAACGCTATGCGTGGCCAGGTGTTTCATCGGATTCGAGGTGTTACCTCCTTTGACATCAGCTTAAAGCACTTGTTGCAGGCTGCTGAGTTTGCATCTTTTGCTGTGAAGTACAGCCAGACTTTGACCGCTTCGCCTTGGGCGTTTTTAATCTGTAGCTCTGCTCTAAAAGAACGTACGTACCTGGGCCCGCCTACTACGCTTGCAAAGGTAAAATGATTGGCTAGAATCCAAAGTGTATCACATCTCAGGAAAAAAAAACGCACCAAAATGTGTGCTGGTTTTCGGTCTGGTTACTACCGTTTATGTCAGAACCAGTGCAACAATGGCACCAGATACTGGTACCCATTTCTACTCTTGTGGGTTTGCTTTCAGACAGTTCCGCAGTAAAGCTCCTCTCATCACCATCATCACATTACCTGTGGTTGATTTAACCAGTAACACCAATAACTAGACACAGGAAGAAAATCTGTTTCCTTGTAGAGGAAGAAGAAAGGCTTCCACAGAAGTTGAGGTTTTGAGTCCACAGAGCTTCACAGGAAAGATGTGACCGAGACGTTTAGACGAACGATTGAACAGAACAGTCAGAAGCTGCTGGTTGAAGGAAACGAGCACAAAAAGAGTTTGTTTGTGACATCAGAGTAGCTCGCCTGAAATTCAAAGCCCTGCTCCAGGATCGCTGCTTACCCACCAAACAGACCCTTACAGTTCATATGGGGAGGTGTGGGCAGACCCACATGGTCTACAATAGACAGTGTGGGACTTTACTGCCACCAGTTGGTTTGTAGTACGCACCAGAATAATCCTCAAAAAGAGAGGTCGTTTTAGCTCCTCCCTTTTTTGCAGGAGGTCATCACAGAGCTGATTTTGGCAGATTTTTGTTCCACATGTTGGTCCAAACACCAAAGCGTCTGAGTTTTTATCACGTCTGCCACTACAGGAACCCTCACACATGCACACACTGTTGCTTTGTTCACTGTGTTTGTGCTGTTTGCTGCACAGCTCTCACCGCTGTCTCCTCCCACACGCTTGTGGTTGTTACACAAACACGTTACCGCACTATGCCCCTGCCCTCAAAGACATCACATAAAGTACTATAGAACAAGCAGCATGTGTTAGTAAATAGAAGATGTCCTGACATCTTTCACTTCCTGAGTTCTTGTTCAGTATATCAGTGATATACAGTTTAAGATTGGAATAAGTTGCTGTCTCTAATCTGCATTTTTATGGCAGTGAAATTAAAAAAAAATTTTATTTCATCTTCCCCACAATAGTCACATTACTCTTTATCAGGTTCCCTTTATTATAAAGAGTGATGGCAGCAAACCTCCCTGTGAACGCCCACAGTGGGCAGGTGTTGTTGAACAGGACAAACCACGTGTGTTTTCTATGGTTTTGCTATCTCTTGGGTGGTTTTGAGACTGAGACGTCTTCTTGCTGAACCTCCAAACTTTGTTAGTCTGTTACCAGGGCTATGTTAGCTAGCCTTGTTTTTAGCCTGTCTGCTAACTGTCTGCTGCCCTGAAGCTACGGCTGTCTGTGGGCTTTACCTACTGACATACAAGATGATACCCGACAACTGAAGCAGGACCTTAGGATGAAGGACGAGCTTATCCTGGAGTTTTCATCTATGGACACCACGGAAGTTAGTCACCTGGCTTCACTACGCGTCTCAGTAGAGAAACCTGCTGCCCGTTCACTCTGTGCTCAGCCCCAGCTGCTCACAAACCACTTTCCACTGGAACCAGTTCAGCCACATCTACAGGAGGGCCTGTCGTCTCAGTCGATCTCCTATCTATGTCTGATGAGATGTGACCGCTCCTCAGGGGCGAGGTCAAAGTCCAGAGTCTGCAACCTGCAACCCAGATGTGTGGGTGGTGGTAAAGGACAATAAGGGTGGTACTCCATCTACATCCTCACTAAACCATGCGCCACTCGGCACTGAGGAGGGGAATGGCTGACCGACAGGGATGCCTCACTAACCTCACTCGTCAGCTGTGTCCTCTCCTGGTCTTCCTTGCCATTACTCTTCCCAGTTATATATCCCAGTTACTATAGTGCAAACACCTGCATGACACCCAAGTTGAGCGTCCAGGCTTTTCTCTCCCGAGCACTGCTGCAGCTCCTCCTGTTGCCTCGACGGCTGCATCTCCAACCTCAAATGCTGTAGTGCCCCCGAGGTCCACATCATCTGCCATCTACTCAAAGCCATGGTGGCTGTGCCTTTTGCTACTATGGCGCCTGTGTGGAGGATATTACTCTGACCGCTCTGCAGCTATTGAAAACTCAGCACAAAGCCTCAGCACTAGTTGGCTCTAATGACTTAAAAACAGTCAGGTTTTGTGCACCTTGTGAAGAGTCTGCTGGACACCAGAAAGTCTGCTGGTCCTCTCCCGTTTGGTTTTGTTCAGCCATCTGCATCAGCTGCACATTTGGCTGAAGGGCTACTGCAGGAATAAAGACAGTCCTCCAGCGCCCTGAACTTTGAAACAAGATCCCCTTCACCCAAACCTCTGGGGTTCAATCTGCCCACAATCATTGAATTAACCTTTCACTCATGTAGGACTGAGCCCAGACCAGCGTGTCACCTAAACTCATGTTATTACTGATATTTTCTCACCGTCACTACTAAACCGTGTCACGCCTGCTGACCTGCATAACCACTGATACCACGACTTCACCTGTTCTCTCAGTGTCAAAGTCGGCCACCTCATCTTTATCAATTCCTGCGATTATAAGGAACAGAGAGAAAAACTCCAGTGTTTTCCATAGTTGTGCACCCAGACTCAGTACTGATCTGCACTGTGTGATGGAGTCTTTATAGTGGAGGAGCACCAGTGGTTTATAAGGATCATCTAAACTGTGTCCCAGTTAATCCTGGTTCTTTTAACTCCTTCAACTTTCTAACCATTAAAATTCAATTACAGTTTACGTTGTAATCATCAATCAGCGTTGTAATCATCCATTCTCTTCCACTTACCCTTTTCAGGGTCACAGAGGGGCGGAGCCTATCCCAGCTGTCTTACACCCTGACAGGCCGCCAGTCTGTATCAGGGCTTGTTGTAATCTATCGACCTCCCAAATCTTGCAATAATCTCCTGAATTATTTCTTTAATCTCCTCTGACCTGTAAATATTTATTTTGATCAAATCATTTAATCTACATATGGATGATTTATCTAACTGCCCTGATACAGAATTTATTAACATTTCAAAAATCTTTTTATTTAGTGCGACATGTTATCGGCCCCAAACCTCAGATCTGGATTTTACCCTCAGTTTATCTTTAACTTCCTTCCACATGTCTGAGCTGCGATCACACAGTTTGACACAGTTCTGTATCCACTGTTGTCTAAATCTCACATCTTTAATGAGCACTCAGGTTTTCTGCTCTCTTTGCTAACCTTACTGCAAAATCAGATTAGTCCCAATCATGAATCCTTCCTCCTGGATCAGTGATCACATCAACACAAAGTGCAGAAAAGCTGAATGTAGATGGAAGAAGCCTGATCTCCATGTTCATTCTCCATATAAAGGAGTTACTGATCAGACCTAACCAGCTCATCAAAGACGTGAAAACATCTCATGTTTGATTCATGAAAACAAGCTCGGGGTTCATGTTTGACGCCATCAGCAGATTCCTTCATCCTCCTCAGTCTGCTTTCACTCCCACGTCTTCAGATACTGAAACACTGCAGAGCTCGTCATGCACACCTCATCCTGTCAGTGACATCATCTCTCCTAAATCATTTTCTTTTGTCTCTGGCTGATAAATCATCATCTGACTGCATTCCAGATTACTTTAAAGCAGCCGGCGTCTTTGCTCTGCTGGAAAAAACAGTCCCACTGATTCAGATGTTTAATGGACGATTTCCAAACTTTTGTTTATTTCCAAAATCCTTTAAAAGTTGTTGTTTGTCAGCTTCTTCAGATTGTTGGAGGAAACATCTTCAATAAATTCCAGTTACAGGCAGAAACACGGCATTATTAAAGTTACTAATGATACTTCTGCACTCAGAGGTGAAGACATTTGTTTCCTGCTCGACGTGTCTGCAGCCTTGTTGATCATGCTGCTCATCGCTGCTGCTTTTCTTCACTTTATCAAAGCGATGCTTCAGAATTCATATTAATCAGTGTGAGTCCTCGTCTGCACCGCTGCTGTGTGGAGTCCCGCAGGGATCAATCCTTGGACCAGTTAATGATATCAGTGAATTCTCTGTTGCTATGCAGACGACACACAGTTATACTTTCCTGTCAGCCTCCACACCGACAGCTTCTCCTGCCTCAGTGAATCCTGATCTGACGTTCCCACAAATGTCAAAGCTCATCCAGTCGTTTTTCCTTCATCTCAGAAGTGTTGACCAAAGTGCTGCTTTCATAAAGTTTAAATTCAAAGAAATGAAACCAACAGTCTGTCAGTGATGTGAACATGTGCAGCTCTGTGAGGCTTTCCAGGACTGACTGTCTGGAAATGTGTTGACTTCCTTTGTAGATGATCACACATCACACATATTCTGTGATGCGATTATGTTCTAGCTTAAACTGCCACGTTTCCTTTTCTGCTTCCTGTTTTTCCTCTCAGAGCCCACACTGCTGTGGCAGACCTCACTTTTCCCAGCTGCTCAGTGTTTCCACCACAGTCTTCCTCCTGCTGCTCATTCTCTAAAGGCCTCCATATCAGCACTTTTCTCTCTTTTGCATCTCAGCAGCATCTTTGTGCCAGAGCCTGACCTCAGCCCACAGCTGAATTTACCTCCCTGCTGATTTTGTCTAATCAAACAGACGAGCTTAGAGTGTTCTGTGTTTGGATCTGTAAGATATAACAGACAAAGATATCCTTAATACAGTCATTCAATGGTTTTGACCAGAGAAGCCCCAGTAAGTAAATAAAACTGTATTCATATAGCACCTTTCGAGACAGCCATCACAAAGAGCTTAAAAAGAACTAAAGGCAAGTTTAAAAAGATGAGTTTTTATTTGTTTCTTAGACCACTGAGTCCACGGAGCTCAAACTCAGAGGGAGAGAGCTGCAGAGTGTGACGCTGTGACAAAAGCTCGTCTCCTTTAGTTTTCAGCCTTGTGTGATGTAAGCAGACCGTCATCTCCTGCTGGTTTGGCTGCAAAGCTTCAAAGATGGAAGCTGCTACAACCTGCAGATGTTCCAGCGAATTTCTGCTTACAAATGTGAACAAGGAACAACTGTAATCCAAACATGATGAAATGAATGCATGAAGCATGTGTTATTTATTATTTATATAATACATGATTTCATTTCAGTGTTACACAGCAGCACTTAGCAATATTTGTCTTGTGATAAAAAAAGTGATCGAATCAAAGATTTGGCACGAGAAGCCGACGTCATTCAAAACAGGTTTTTGTGAGGGACGGCCAATCAGAAGAAGGCTGCTATGGGGCGGGTCTAAAAATCAGGCAAAGCTGCTATGGTACAAAAATTAAAATTTGAAATGAGCAGTTTCATATTAATGTTCACTGACTGCATTAAAGCAGCAATAACCAGAGCTCTGCTGTCCTGATGATGTTCACTAACAAAAAGCAGAAAGTTAAAAACATTTTTCTGATGTTAATTTTTGTTCTCCATCAACTTTCGTCCCCAGACTCTGTACCGATTCCTGCAGTGAAGAAAGTGAGTGTGAGCTCTGAGAGCTGCTCCTTACTGTGTTTGGTGGACAGAGAGACCACACTGCTGTGGTTTAAAGACGAGCAGATACTGAACCAGAGCAGCTCTGCGCTCTCTCTGCCTCTCACTGTGCACAAACAGGACTTCAGCTCCTCTTACAGATGTGTGGCTGCAAACCCTGCAGAGAATAAAACTCTTCCTGTCCATGTGAGAACGACCTGTGGAGACACCAACAACGACACCAACAGCTCGACTGAACCAAGAAACTGTGAGATTATTTCTAACTGTCATTTTTAAACATGTTGTTCACTGTGTTTGCTGACATTTGATTTCCTGTTTGACAGATAACATCCTCATTATAATCTTCTGTGTCCTGAGTGCTACCCTCATCATCATCATCATCATCCTCATCATGAGGAGGAAGCATCCTGTCCAAGACAAGTTTAAACTCCTACAAGCTGCAGGCAGCGGTTTGTGTTCTTGAATATTTCTTTTCATATTTGTAATCTTGTTCTGAGACGTGAAGATCTGGAACACACATGTGTTCCAGCTGATACAGCTGTGATGAGCCGGCTGTCTTTAAACAGGTGAAACAAGAGACACACAAAGCTGTTTTCTAATGTACTCAGCTCCAACATTCACCAACTGGAACTGATTACAGTAGTAACTAGTTACTCCTGACACTGCAGAGTATGATGAAGACGTGGACAGAGTAGGTGTCACATGTCTAACCTGAAGCTTCCATGAACTTTGTGTTTCCACAGCTCCTGTGGATGAAGTGGTCCTTTATACTGACACAGGTGACAGCAGACAGGTGGGTACCTGCTCACACCGTCAGCTCAGAGTTCATGCAGCTCAGTGGAAGCTGACTACATGCAGACACACGACAAACACACTAAAGTCAGGAGTGTGTTGGAGTCACAGTTCTTCTGCTGGAACATGAACTTCCACACAGATCACATTCTCCCTCTGGCTGCTCTCCACCAGGAGAAGAAGCTGTCTCCCACTTCCATGTTTCACTGCGCTGCTCATTCCCGTGTTTTTCCTTCTCCAGGGTGGGATTTTAGCGGCTGTATCAGGAACCAGTGATGGCTCCAGTCTGACAGCAGTGTCTTACAAACTGGTGCTCGTCACATGATGACAGACTCTGCTGATAACATCTGAGACCTGAAGCTGCTTTCAGCTGCTCCCTAATTTACAAGGAGTGACCAGAGTGAACAGACGCCACCTTCCAGGGATTTGTGTCTCCTCCACTTTTTTCTAGAAAAGTCTAATTGTTGTGAGATGATGTAATTTCTTTGGAACGTCACAGTGAACTCTCATCACAACTCTGTTTCTTTCCACTTTCAAGCTCTAACATTGTTAGGATCATTCCTCTGACCAGTAGGTTCATGGTAAAAAGTGCAAATTTCAGCCTCCATCCTTGAAACTGTTCTAACAGGTACGTCAGATATTAAATATGGGAATCACAGATGCTCAGACTGAGATTTTTTCTTAAAATCCATTTATTGATATTTACTGACCAACAGTTAAATTGTGTCACAGAGATGTTCACATACACACTTTTTCGTAAAATTGGACACTGTAATAAAAATGCCACCCTGAGTATTGTGGAAGGCACCAACAATTAAATGTATTGTCAATATTATTATTAGTATTATATAAAAAGCAGTAGTCTGTACCTACGACCCAGCTGTACCACATATCATATTAAAGTGTCAGTTCATT
Organism: Coptodon rendalli; assembly: GCA_015108555.1. Classification (NCBI taxonomy): domain Eukaryota; kingdom Metazoa; phylum Chordata; class Actinopteri; order Cichliformes; family Cichlidae; genus Coptodon; species Coptodon rendalli. Next base: position 2,444 of record VUQP01048018.1, on the reverse strand, counting down.
AAAATGATGGTTTCAAAGACAGACAGACGCTGTTTGCTATGAGAAGTGAGCTACTGGAACAAGAAGCATCTGTGGGCAACAGACGACAACAGGGCGTTGTTGGAATGCAACTATGCAGTGGAAGGGTTACATGAATAGGATGAGGGACCTGTGGACTCTTCCATACCCAACATCCACACTAACGATGAAACAACTAGTAGCTCAGTGTTCCAACATTTGACAGAAGCGACTCCTCCCACTGCCACAGACTGACGAGGTACAAGACACACGCTACGGCAAGGGGGAGCCAGGACGCCAGGTCAGGGGGGAGATATCATCACCCCCAGCTGAGATTGGATACCGAGCCCCAAGTGCGATGGAAGAATTGAGTGGGAGAGGAACTGACCTGAAATGGCGAAGCTTGAAACCTGGATCCTCCGTAGCTGGTTACCAAGACTATGTGAAGTACCCTCAGAAGGTCTGCTAGATGATGTGAATGCAGGACTACGGACGTTACCTACCGCCACCGTTACCGTTACCGAGACTAGCCAGCTGATCTACACTACGGCAGCAGTGATTAGTGAGATGCTTGGCTACAAGCTGAACAGCCACAAGGAGGAGACTAGAGGCCAAGATCAAGGTAGCACAGAGGGAGGTTAGCCAACTATTGGAGCTGCACGAAAGGTGCAATGAAGAAATACCTAAGAAGCACAGCAAGCAGTCCACACCTGAGCAAAGCAAAGACTCACAGGCTTGGCCAGCTGCTTGAAGAGGTACACCAGAGAGACAGAAGGCAGGAGAATAAACCAGCTGTTTATGCAACACTGGAAGAGCATGTGGGAGAAAGATGCAACCCATAACAGCAATGCTCAGCTCAACTAAACATAAAAGTGCTCAAATACTCAAACACTTTCACTGAGAATACCAGAAAGTACATTACATCTCCACCCTTATTGATTAAAAATACTAAATTATACAAAGAAAGTTTCTAGTTTAACGCTATACAACAACGTTGCGTACTCAGAGAAGTTTCACAATGTGCATCATTCAGTGTCAGAGATACAAGTTTACACTTCGTGTTCATCCTCACTCTCACTATCCTCTCGTCCTCATCTGAGTCTAAAATTTGTAAGAAAAAAAATGGTAGAAAGGAGAAACTTTCAAAAATATGAGATTACACATGGAAATATGAAACAGCATTCGTTAATTTAAATTGTTCATTTATTAACTGTTGTCAAGATAAGGAAGCCATTCGGTGTGAGACACATTTATTAAACCTTATCATTAAATCCATCAGCCGATGTTTCCAATTCAGTAACTGTTCCTGTAAAAACCTTTATCAGCAGAACTGTTCGGGCTCAAGGAGCACACACATCACCAAACATCACACACACTCCTTTGTGCCGTTCTATTTTGCCATGTCAGGATGTTTGCTGTCAGGAACAGTGAGTACGACTGAACCTGTGCATAAATGAATGCAACAAAACATGATCTAACTTTGACATTAGTTTCAAAGTCAGTCTAAGGTAAAACCAGAAGCAGCCATGTGATTGCACACGGCCACCATACATCAAACATTTTTGATCTAAATTTTACAGCACAGGGATAGATCTGCATTTTCTATCTGTACAATGCTTCAGGATGTTTGAAACAGAGGTGGGACCAAGTCATTGTTTTGCAAGTCTCCAGTAATGTCAGGCAAGTCAGAGTCAAGTCTCAAGTCACTGGTGTAAAAGTCCGAGTAAAGTCACAAGGCTGAAACTTTGAATTTCAAGTCCTTTCGAGTCTTTAAAAAAAAACCCCAAACCAAACTAAAAAAAGAATGTTGCAGTTATATGCTAAATGTAAATATTAGACCATGTGATTTTTAAATCTCTGTTTTTCTCAACACATGACGAAATAGTGAAGTTAGAAAATGTACACAAATTGTGAAATTGCACCTCTATAAAATGCAGCTCAATTAAACTTAGCTCCAAGAATAATTTTCACCGACAATTCTGAGATAAGCTGCATGTTATTCTTGGATGGGCTTGTAGGACCGGCTTTAAAATAGCATGACAAAAATATCATACACATTAAAACCAAACAGTATCATCAACGTAGCCTGGACAACATTTGCTAGTTAGATGAAGTCGGCTATCTCATCGTAGCAAAAGAGAAGCACCACCTACCGTTCTTTATGCAACTTCAACTGTCGGACAAAGTTGGAAGTTGTTCCATCTCTGTCTGTGATTCTCTTCTTGCATGTTTTGCATATTGCATTTCGTTTTTTTGTTGACTACTTCATAGTTTATGTACCTGAAAAAAATAACTCCTTGCAGCATTTTTGAGCGTTTTTTTTTCTTCTTAAAAAAAATCTGGTTAATTTGATTGGCTGTGCTACAGCTCACGCACACATACGTACGGAGTGTGGTTTGAATAAATGAATGAATGAATTGAATTAATGGTGCACACTTTCTATATAA
>VUQP01048014.1:0-27757 GCA_015108555.1 Coptodon rendalli | reverse complement strand
TACATAAGGCACAGGGGATTATAAGGGACACTGTCGATTTTCAGAAAAATCAAAGGACTGATTTTAAGTGTGCTGTATTTTCCAAACAACACGGTAATAACGACGGCCCGCTAGCATGCGCTACCAAAAATAGTGCTTTGTTGTGTATCTGACGGACGAAAGCTAAACCAGTTCCACACCACTGAAGTTGCAGCATTTTTACAAACCAATTCTGGTTCATCCGTTTCATTTAACGATCCACTTTCGCTCTTCTCATTCTGCGTCGCCCCCATGTACGTATGTAAACAAAGGCACTGCGCATGCGCGTTTTACCCATATTCTATCGCGATATTTCATTTTCCTATCGTTGCCCAAAATTACACCGGTATTACCGTGAACGGTATGATATAGCCCAGCCCTAGTTGTGACATGGTGCCAGACCGGCTGGTCTGACTATTTCATAAACTGCTGATTAACTGGGATTTACCCACACAACCATCTCTAGGGTTTACAGAGAATGGCCCAAAATAGACCTGGGTTCAAATCCACCATCTAGCAGTAGAGTTTGCATTTTCTCCCCATGTCTGCGTGGGTTCTCTTCATGTACCCCACTTCCTCCTGCAGTTCAAAGACATGCAGTTAGTGGGGTTAAGTTAATTGGTTATTCTAAATTGCCTACATGGTTGTCTGTCTATCTGCGTTGGCTGTCCAGGGTGTACCCCACCTCTTGCCTGATATCCTGATAAGGATAAGCGGATGCAAATGGATGGATGGATAATTCAAAATAGAGAAAACTTCCGGTAGTTGACCATGATCAGCAGTCCTCCAGAGGTCAAAGGAGAATGGCAGTAGAAAGCCAGTACTAACCCAAATAACCACTTATTACAGAACAGCATCTGTGAATGCATGTCAAAACATGTCGAACTTTGAAGCCTGTCTACAGCAGCAGAAGACCACACTGGGTGCTACTCTTGTAAGCTAGGGACAGGAAACTAAAGCAACAATTTGCACACAATCACCAACATTTAACAATAGAAGACTGAAAAAACATCGCTTGTTCTGATGAGCCTCAGTTCCTTCTATGCCATTTAGATGGTAGTGTTAAGATATGGCATAAAATAAAATGAACGCATGGATCTATCCTGCCTTCTGTCTCCTTTCAGGCTGCTGATAGTGGTGTAATGTTATGGTGTATATTTTACACGCACATTTTGGGCCCCTTATTATCAAATGAACATTCACATCATCAGTGGTGTGACATTATCATGTCAATATGGACCAAAATCTCTGCGCAATGTTTCTAGTACCTCACTGATGTTATGACGCAAAGAATTAAGGCAGTTCTCATTGCCTAGGAAGGTGAGTGCAAGTATATAATTTATTTATTTATTTTTAATTTTAAATGTTCAGTTACACTTGGGCAATAAATTGTAGCAATTTCAATAAAGATTTCTTTAAATGAATGGTATTGGCTCAAATTTCCAAAAATGGAGAAACAAGAGAAAAAGGAAATAAAGATGCAATAAATTGTTTGCTTTTTTTTTTGGTATAAATATTATCTGTGAGTACTCAAAATCAAGCCGGTATTGAGAGCTTTTCCTCTGTTCTACAACAGCAAATAACATGTGAGACCCAGAAGGTCTCCATCTGGGAACTGTTGGGAAAATAAAATCCCTGAGACCAACCTTTTAAATAAGAAAAGTGCTTTTGCCACGTAATAAGACGTCATGCTTGAGGTTAGTTGTTTTTGGGAATCTGATACAAACCTTGCTGGATCGTCACTGTTTCATGCTGTATCCCCCCGCTCCCCCTTTGCTATGACATTTTATATTGATTTAGGGTAAACTGATTATCAAAGCCTCTGACATATTACACTGTATATTACCGTAACACTGATGTTTTTACATCAACTCCAAACAATGTAACCATTAAAACTATTGAATGCAAGACATAAACATTTCTGTTTTGGATTTACCGTGTTCGGACATTTGCTATGAGCTGGGGAATCACCGTGTCGAACTCATATTATTTCAACAGGCTCTATCCCCCGAGCAGAGTGGAGATTTCAGAGTTTTCTCTTTCAACAATCTTTCAAATATGTGGAGGCCTCATCATGTAAGTCTTAAAGCTCAATTAATCCAAGAGGAAAGTGGTTCTGTGATCTTAGGCTAATAGAAGCTTCACATACAGTAGTGAAAACAAAACACAATTACGAGAGTATCTGCTCTAACACCTAAAACATCAGCGCAAAAGCCTTTGATATGTCTGACATGTGTACCTAAATTAGCTGTGTGGGAGCAGCACCTTCTTGGTGTTAGCAATTCGTCCCCTGGGTCCTAGCTGCTTTGCTTTGAGAAACTAGGAAGCTTTAATGTGCCCCGCTTGCTGGACTCCTTCACACTTCCTGCCCTATACCAGCCTCTAATATGAACTGCAACTCTGCGGTCTGCTGTAATACAAAAAACGTTTTGACAGCTGTTAGCATGAAGGAAGAGGGTGCAACTAAAGCACAAGGTGGAAAAAAAAGTAGAAAAAAGCGTCATTCCCCGCCTCCTCCTGACAACCTACCATTCCCACTGTCATCCTCCTGGTCTGCTCTGGTTGTGGCTGTCAAGCAGAAAGGCAGAGACTATTTTTGAACTGCTGAAAGTGGCAGATGAGTTGTTTTTCCAGCATCACCTCTCTGCACACGGTGCATTTATGCTGCCTTGAAGGGGCTTAACTAAAAGGTGTTGATTGTGGAGTGGTTTTAATGGATAAAGAAATAGGATAAATAAATACGAACGTCACAAATAGTGTTGTGTGATAATGCAAATTTTGGTATCGATCCGATACCACATAAGTACAGGGCCAGTATTGCCAATAATCTATAAGGGCAACTTTTATAAGGAAGAGAACACTTCTCATCATCAGTTTGCAAATTCTACTTTCCACTTTCCATTTTACTTTCCACAATAATTAGTTAATACAACAAACAACACCTTTCAGCTCTTTATGTATTTTAAAACTGGGTTTTTGGAGACCTTCAATATAAATACGCCTGCCTCTAAAGTACTTTGGGTCAACCTCTGTTGTTTAAATGTGATATAGGCTATAAATAAAAAAAACACAAAAGGTTTCAGACATTTTTTATAGTGGATGTTTGAGGTATATTTTCTAACCCCCCCCACCCAAAAAAAAAAGAATTAATTTAAAACAAATTCAGTGGGCTACATACTGAACTTCAGGATAGAAACAAAGTAACAACCCTATAGTAATGTATCAATCCAATACCAATAAGAGCGTTGATATCAATACTGTTGAGATTTGGATGTAAATATTATTGACATTAATAGTGACCCTTAATCACAATATTAAGAGCCCGTTCTCCACAAAGTTGTATCCATATGCAACTAATTTGCAACACCAAGTACATTTTTTTTTAATTTAAATTTTTTTTAATAGTTAATTTTAAGTTGACGTTAAAAATATTATTAAAGTGTTTGACCCTTAGACAAGTTGACCCTTGGTCAACTGTATTGGCTACAAAGTCATACTCTGAACATTTTCATTGTACTTTAAAAGGTAAAGGCACTCGAAATCAGTGCACAAAGGAATAGGAGATTTACTATAATTAGTTAATATTCAAGCATTAGCTGTATAAACATCAAAACATTGCTTTAAACATATGTGCTGAGCACTGTGAAAACACCTTAGCTCATAGCTCCGGTCTGAGCAACTCACAGATTTCTGTTTTTTTTTTGTTTTTTTTTCAGTAAGTTGGGAAAAAGCGAGTTCCTCTCTGGAAAGTGTGATAGGGGTCTAAAGAGTATGTGCCTCTTGCCTTCTTCCTGCACCCTGCCTAATAGCATACCCTGTTTATAACTGTTTTTGATTGTTGTTAAGTACCTGTCAAAGCTCCTGCTTGTTCCTCATGCTGGAAAAACATGTGAGCTCAGAATCTCTCAAAACATGGGCTTTTTTTTAAAGCACCGTAATATGGAAAAATACTCAGTATAATGTGTACTGAACATCTTGTGGTGTAGATCTGTTGTTTGTACAAGGATGATTTTGATTGAATTGCTTGAAGAATTTCAGTTGAGACAAGTGAAAAGGTTTAGAGAGGCTGTGTCCTCGAGCAAGGCAGCTTACATAAAGATTAAAACTCCATATGAAATGAACCAAGTCTGATAAAAGATTTCAACTCACTCTTTACAATCAGCAATACATTTAACAAACCTGTGCAACTGCAGGAAAATTTTCTTCACCGGAAGTTGAGGTCAGTTTTTTTTTTTTTTTTTTACTCTTTTCAGCATTAAATTGATCCCTCCTAACTTCACAAATACAGAAGATATCTACATGAATACAAAAGTTTTTTTTTTTTTTAAAAACCACACACATCTGAGCTCTACAGTAAAAACTGTAGCCAAATTAGTTTTAAAATCAATCTAAACTATGAGGTTGTCAAGTCATGAAACTGTGGATTTGCTACCTGAGTAAGGGATGAGTTCTTGCCTGAAGTGGAGGAATTCAAATCCTGTTCACGAGAGTGCAGCACTGCTCTGTTCTGGTGAAGACATGACCTTGAAGGTGAAGCTTTTATTTTACCCATGGATTTATGTTCCTACCTTCACCTGTGGCCGTAAGCTGCGGACACTGAAAGAGTAGGACTGTGGATACAAGCTGCGGAAATTAGTTTTCTCTGAGGGGTGTCTGGCCTAAACCTTGGAGACAGGGTGAGGATTTGGGATTAGGCATTCGGGAGGAACCAAAAGTAGTGCTCCTGCCTCTCCACATCCAGGAGCCAGGTGAGATAGTTTGGGTATCTGTCTGTGAAGCTTCCTTGTATGGTTTTTAGGGTAGGACCAACCGGAACAGACCCTGGACAGACACGCTGGAGATATCGCTCTGCTGGCCTGGGACCACCTCAGTATCCCCTCCGGAAGCAGCTGTGACTCAGATTCAGATAAACATTTAAAAAAAAAAACATTGAAAATGAACCAGCTGCACAAATGACTAAGCACCAGCATGACCGCTGACATGTAATATATCTTTAATATGTCTTGTGATACTATTTGCTGTAAAAACTATCAGTGTTTTTTTTTCACTGGAATGAATCACTCTGTACTGGAGGTCCCCATGCTTTTTTTTTCAAACCTGTGAGTAGGGGGAAAGCTCATAGACCATGACTGAGGCCTCTCCACAAACTGCGATGGATAATGATGATAACTGGCTCGGGAGGTTTTCAACACTTGCTCACAATCATAAAAATGTCAGCTTCACATGACTAAGCTCATTTGTCAAAAAACACTCCTTCTGTTATAACATGCTCCACTCCTACCTCTGCACAAATGAAGAATTTAATATGGCACATAAATTGTAAATAATAAAAAAAAAGAAAGAAAGAAAAAGAAAAAGTGAGCCGACCTGAGTTGACTTTCACCTTCTGGAAAAAATAGAATAATAAACAAACAAATAGTTCTATAAATAATAATGGAACATATGTTTCTTACATTGGCAAACATACTTGAAGACCAGGGAAAGCCCCAGAGACCCCATAGCAGGGTTTCTAGGGGGATGGGATAAACATAGATCTGTCGAGATGCCTGTTTTTTTTGGGGGGGGGGGGGGTTGGCCATCTTTCCTGCTTGCAATTGCACCAGGAGAATTGTATTGCAAGCCAGGAGAGGTGCAGGGTTAGAAACATTTTATTCTTGAGGAAATTCCTCCTATTACTCCATTATTCATCATAATCTCGGAGGAGATGGATGCGCTAACTGCTCTAACAGAGACTGTTTTCAGGAAAACAGTTCATCAAAGTAGATATCCTAGACAGGACAGTGTTCTGATGTATTACCAGTAGGATGTATGCGATGGATATATACTCCTCAGTCCATCAATTCACCTAGACAGTAAGTACTTTGGAGATCAGTGAATGGATATTCAATACCATAACTACATAACATTAAATGTCAGAATAGAACAGCCATTTACAATTGTGAAGGAGAAATTTCCTTTAACCAGGTCACCACCTGTTTTGTGCATCAGGGATGTATGAAATATTAACAACTGGGACAAATTCTGTTTAGTTTTCCCCCAAAAATGTTGATGTTATATAAGCACATAAGGGAAAGTTGTACAACTGCAATTTGAAGAAGACCTGGAAGTTTCTATCAGCAGCTGCGCTGACCTTCGAAACACTCATTTGTGCGTGTGTGTGGGGCGATGTTAGGGAAATTAGGTGTAGTTGCGGTGGCTATGTGTGTGTTGGTGGATGGAGGGTTAAAATGGCAGGCCGATGAAAGCGTGGGGGTTTACAGAGATGGGCCATGAAGCTGCTGTCCAGCTCATGCTTCAATTGTGCAGTAAAGATTCCCCAGCTGTCCTAAGGATTAGCCTGTGCGCTTATGTGATTAGGATACATGGCACCGTGGCTAGACCAGGCGCCTCTGACCCGGAGAATGCAGAATGAGATGAGATGGGAGGAAAAAGGATGGACGGGTGATGCTGTGGAGGCCAAAAACATCCAACGTAAAACATGGGTTTGTTGCTACCTTTAGGTATTAAAGGCTTAGATATTGCACCATTGCAACACAACACGAACATGTGCTAAATTACCAGAAGGGTTGAGTGATGATGATAAAAACAAAGGTTTCCTGATAACCCAGTGCATAATGCTGATCCTGGATAACTGCAAAGTCAGCGGTTAGATTCTGATGACTTATATTGCATGCTGCCCCCATCTTTCTTCATTTTACTTGCTTACCTCCAAAACACAATCAGGCCTCCATCTTTCAGGCCATATGTACCTGTGGTCTTAAATAACCAGTAATAATAGTATTCCTGAAATGACTTATGGAAAGGTTTCCACTTCAAAAGACAGAAAACAACCAACCCAGGAAGCATAGTGGTGATGGCAAAACAAACATGACTTAAGGTTTTAGCACTCAGTGTTTGCTTTCATTTTCAGTGTCATTCTTCCAGAAGTCTCTTCCTGTTAAAAGAGAGTTCTTGATTCCCACTGTTGCCAGGTGGTACCTCATAGGGGATCGACTGATTGTTGGGGGTTTCTCTGTGATATTTTAGGGCTTAAAGGATTTAAAGCATCTTAAGGTGACTGTTGTTGTGAATCTGTCCTTTATAAATTCGATTTAACTGAAGTGAACAGGCTGGTTGTACAGTTGAGATAGTATGCTTTATGTTTTTTCATTAGAACAGCTCTTCACACTTAATAGAACAAATATGACAATTTAACAAAGAAGCAGGACTTTATTTACTCATCTTGATGTTTCATTCACTTTGTGCTATAGAGTGTTGACTTAATTGGCATCATTATCCACAGCCACTGAATGGATAGAAACTTCATGTTAGTCTAGCTTTAGTTTTCTAGGATGTTTTTTTCTTATCAGGGATGGATTACAAAGTACGAGTGAGCTTCAGTTTCCTATTTATTTTTCTAGCTTCATGCATCGTCCTCTAATTACAAGACCATTTACAAGACCACTTTAATAAAGCAGACTAATTATGCTCATTAGTATTATGTGGAGATGTTCTGTAATGAAAATTGCTACTGTATACTTTGAAATCATATTACTTCATTGCAAAGTTAAAGAAAGAACCGTCAGAGTCAGAGAATTAAGAACCATACAGTCACCTTGCTATAATGGATTGGACCCCCTTTTGGCTGCAGAACTGCCTTAGTTCTTTAAGGCACATATTCAACAAGGTGTTGGAAACATCCCTCAGAGATTTTGTTCCATAATTACATGATAGCGCCACACAGTTGCTACTGATTTGTCAGCTGCACATCCATGATAAGATTCTCCTGTTCCACCAAATCCCATTGGATTGAAATCAGATGACTGTGGAGGTCATGTGAGTGCAGTGTACTTACTGCCAAGTTAAAGAAACCACTTTGAGTTGATTTTACCTTTGCCACATGGTACGTTGTCCTGCTGGAAGCAGCCATAAGAAGATGGGTACGCTTTGGTTATAAACGGACTTACTTACAATACTCAGGTAGGCTGTGGAGTTCAAGCAATTGGTAGTTCAAGCCATTAGTAGCTTAATTGCTACTAATGTGTACCAATTATAGCTCTACTTCAGGTTAAATTATAGCACACCTCAGTTGTAATAATTCCTTATTTGAGCTACTGTTGCTTTTCTATCACCTAAGTGTACCTAATAAAGTGATCAGTGACTGTGTTATAGCATGCATTTTACGTGTGCTATAATTGCTTATTTGTTTATTTATTAAAAAGCCTAACCAACCACATGTATTCTGTGTCATTAGGGTAGGTCTTGGAGTATTTGCCTATGGGAAACACTGATGCAGACACAGGAAGACTCAGTGCTTCTCCTTTTGCATCATCTTACTAAAATGTGTTCCTGTTGGCTTCAGAGACCTCAGTATGACAGACATGTGGAATGACAAACAGTGTGACAGCATGGTGTGTGTGAGTGGCCCTCCAGCCCAGAGTCCTACACAGCTGCACATTGCCCGCTTGACTGTACCAGACGCTGTGGCACGGGTTCAACAGTAACGCTGACCTCATGGGTCACAACCAGCGTAGCCTGCTAACAGGAGGCGGTGAAACCGCTGCTATTGGATATAAATTAAGACAGAGTAGCACAAATAGGGTAAAAGCGCAAGGCATATGGAAAGGCCGCTCATTCATTCAGTCATCGCCTCAACTGTTATGCCACAAACGACAAATTTGGTGTGGGAATATGAGCTAAGGAGATAGTAATCCCGTCTATAAATGCAAGATAGTTTGCTTTAGTTGGATTCCCACCCTTGCTGTTTTTGTGACAAGCATTTGCCAACTAAATTGAATCCCAAAGGATAGTGGGGTTTCGTTTAAGAGAGAGGCACTTGAGGATCTGTCACCACAATCTCAACAAGTGTGGTTGGCTGCTTCAATAGGAGCCTCTCATAAGGACAGAAGAAAGGAACGACCACATTGTTGATGGGGGCGGGTCTTCATTTTGTGTGAATTTGGTCATTTGTTGGCTGAGGTCAGCTCCTTAAGATTAGTATTGGTGGTGCTGAAGGTGCGTGTGTGTGTGTGTGTGTGTGTGTGTGTGTGTGTGTGTGTGTGGTGAGGTTGGACTAAACTGTTAATCCACTGATTTAGCTGGAGTTAACATGCTGGCCGGGGTCCAACAGAGACTTAAGTCACAATTGGAGCGGGGCAGATATATTGAGAGGAGATGGTGGGAAAGTTGAAATACTGCTTTTCTTTGACAAAAAGAGGGAATTTGAAGAGGAAATTGAAGCAACAGTCTGCGGTAGGTTTCTTGAAAAGTCATTTACTATTTTTCTACACTAAACTTTGTAATTTGCTTTTAGTAATATTTTGATATTTCACAACAGAAATACAAAACAGCCAGCCCCATTTGGAAGTATATGTACATTTTTTAGGCAGACTTATTGAAAAGACAAATTGCAAAAACTTCACAATCAACGCCAAAAATCTTACACAAATGTTTTGCTTTTTATCGCACTGACAGGCCAGTATTTCGTTGGCAATGCAAACATGAGACACATTGTCATCATGCATGAAAATAGTGATGAATAATTTCATTTTAAAGATAATGGAACAAGGGCTGCATTGTCAAACATATTGACCTGTAGACAGATTCAGAGATTCTTGGAACATGTTAAAACAGGACAGTCAAAGCACAACCATTCAGGACAAAGAAACATTCCTGGTGTCAGTGATACTTGCGTTTTTTTCACGTGTGTGTTTTCAATTATCTTAGCAGTCTTGTTGAGAGAGACAAGCAAGATTACCATGGAAAAAAAACACCCATCATACTAGACAGCTATTTCTGGAGCTGCTGTAGCCTCTCAGGAATGGTCCTCCACCTTGACTTATTGAATTATGGAGAAGCTGTCGACAGGTTGAGCAACTGTCTCCTTCTCTCTGTGTTTCCTTGCATACATTTTATTCAACACTGTGCTGCAGCTGTCAGTGTGTGCTCCATTACTTGGCTGCAGCTAGCAAGGGTAGAAGATTGCACCTTGCAGTCTCAAATCACATTGACCCCAAGTCTTTATCGTTCACCCCTCTCCTCCTGACCAGCTGAATGACACAAGAAACATGCCCACATATCTTTTTGTAATTTGGCACCTATGATATAATTCCAACACCAACATTTAATGCAGAAACTAGCAGACTCTTTATGTAGGTAGTGGTTAGAAATATTTGTATGAATCTTGTTGGACGGCAGACCCGGGAACCAGTGGTGGATACTCATTTTAAAGTTTTAAACAATGTTGTAAATGTGCAAGAAATCCATGTAAGCAGAAGGCTTGGGCTGCTTTAAATCTTTTGATTAATGGAGATCTCACATGCTTTCAGTTGTGGGTCAGACCCCAACATGGCTATCCACCTGCTGACACGAATAATTGGTCGATTTAAAAAAGTTTTTTTTTGGTTGGCCAAAAACAAAAAAAGTTGCTTACAAAGTTTAATTTACTCCAGCCAGTTATTTGATTTTTTGTCTAGACTGTTGTAAGACGAAAGCAAAGTTGTTTGTTTGCTCAAGCCATGTAACATGAACCTGAATAGTTCGTCTAAATTACTGTTGAAAGATGAGGTGTTCGTCTTTAAAATTACGTCAATGAAATATATTGTATTAAATTACACATTACTATGTTTTGAGTGAATGCAGTGGACAGTTTTACAGTGCAGCTAAAATGCAGTCTATCAAATCTTAGATCTGATTTTATGGGTAAAAGCATTTATAAGGAATAGTGCAGGAAAATATAGAGTACTGTGCAAAAGTCTTGCACCACCACTCATTACTTTATGTTTTGCTTCCAAGGAGCCAGGCTTTGTTGTAAGCAGTCTTGAGAAATAGTTCCCCGGGCATTTGGAAGATCTTTGGACATTGGCTGTTACACTCACTTTTAGTCATGTTCTTGTAACTGACTATTTTCAAAGGAATTTCTTTTTGCTTTCTTTTTGCTTGTTAAACCACTTAACGCTGACCCATGAGTCATTCAAGCATAAAAAAGGCACCTAACTCAACACTGCAAAATCTCCAGTGTTAAATTGACACTAGAAAGTGTCTATATGTGTCCACTCTTTTGAGTGTTAAATTAACACTTTTGACAGTGTTATATTTCTAACAGTAACCTAGTCAGTGTTAAAGATTAACAATGACTAACACTGAGCAGTGCTGATTTTCTATCACTGGAAAATAACTAAAAATGCTAGTAACATTTCAGTGTTAGAAAAACAACACTGCTAATGTTAGTCATTGTTAATCTTTAACACTGACTAGGTTACTATTAGAAATCTAACACTGGCAAAAGTGTTAATTTAACGCTCAAAAGTGTTAATTTAACACTCAAAAGTGTTAATTTAACGCTCGAAAGTGTTAATTTAACACTCAAAAGTGTTAATTTAACGCTCAAAAGTGTTAATTTAACACTCAAAAGAGTGGACACATATAGACACTTTCTAGCGTCAATTTAACACTGGAGATTTTGCAGTGTACCTCAGGTAACTTTAAACTGAGCCACTACAATCAAAATAAATAACTTAAAACATATGCAAGGGCTTCAGGGGCTTAAATAACAGAGTACAAAATAGTTCATGTGAAATATTATGCACTCGTAATCAGCGCTTCCACTAGTTGTCAGCTCACTAAACTCCAGCTTTCAATCAGACTTTGAAGGCTGCTTGTACAATATGCATTGCTAGAGTTTAACATGTTGGTGGGACACTTGGGAAAAAGGCAGCAGAAAAACATATGCAGGGAAATGTTATGCTAGTCTTATGAATGGACCTCCAATTTCCAAGAAATGGATATCCAGTCTAAGTTATCTGGGAGGAACGTGTAAGAGTGGACTTGCATAGCTCACCACAAAATTACTATACCTTCTTTTCTCATTCCACTTCAGTGTTTTTCACACTGACTATTTTTTATCTACCTGGCTGCTCGGGGACTTTTATATGAGTCAGTTTACTCTGCTGTAAGGGCAGTGGTGATGCTACCTGTTAAACATAATTGAATATTATGTAGCATTGGGTTTAGCTCCATAGGTTTCAATGGGTTACTTCACCCCACCAGATGGAGCAGTCTGCACGTTTTGTTACACTCTGGCAGTCGGCAACCACAGCTGCATCACGTCTGCATGCGCTGCTATGGCAACCACTACAGACACAGCTCACAAAACGAGCGAAGGAAAAGTTTTATGTTAGAGTAAAAATGTTGTAATGTTGTGTTAAGGAAAGACGCTACAAAACCTCTTCAAACACTGGAAACCTGTTTCCATAATGATGATAACAATAATGATAATAATAATAATAATAGTAATAATAATAATAATAATGTCAGAATCCCCATTGTTTGCCTCAGATTGTTTGTTTAGTTAGTTCTTTACACACTGAGTAACAGTACCAGTGGATTTGCACCAGGACTGGTGCCGTTTTGATATTGTACATGAACAAGTCTTTATCCATGGATTTTTTGTTGTTTTTTAGAGACTAAATCATTACATTGCACACAGCTGAGAGCTTTGCTGACAACACAGCATATTCCTTTCTTTTTAAAAGCATATTAAAATTCTGAAAACGCCACAAACTCTGAATTTACAGCTAAATTAAAGTTCTTATCTTGTAAATTTTTACATTTACAGTCATATGCTAAGTGATGACTCAAAGTAAAGGCAGAAGTGGTGAAGGTGTTAGAAGGCGGGAACTTTGTCATTTCTTATTTTACTTTGAGTATACTTCCTGCATGTAGTTCGTGCCTGTGTAATGTAACTTTACCTTTTTGTTTTTACTTTACCTATAATACATATACCTGTACCAAGCTGTTCACTTACATGCATGAGATATTGTACAACACACTGACGCTTTCTACCCCTCAGTCATTCAATCAGGTCCAGTTTTTTTTTTTTAGTGCTTTCTTTAGAATGACTCGGGTCTCTGCAGTGCCCCACTTCTCCCTCCAAAATGCACATGTGTGCCTGCATTAGTTTTTCCTTTATTATACCAGTACTGGTCAAAGAGCATGAGGTCACAGCAGTCCCAAAATGCATCACCTCACTGCGTAAACACACATCTTTGTTTTATAGGTTAGTCTCAGTCAACAGGGTGCTGTAATGTCTGAGGCCTCCGAGAATACACACACCTTGATTTAGTTTAAAAGATAACATTTTCAAAAATGTACAGGATATCAGAAACCCACAACCTCTTTATGAATTTTGGGGTTGTGGGAAAACCTCCAGGCTATATGTGTCTGAAGGTTTTTAGGACACACAGCAACTACTTTATTCAGTGGTTTCTCTCTCCATGTTGACTCGTGCTAAACCTGGAAAACTGGACTCATTTGAATCATGTTTCTTTATTATACTTTAAACTCATCTTTGGCGTGCTCCTTTACGCTTTGTCCCATCCATAGTAAATAAAGTCACAGCTTGCAAATGGATGGCATGTGCAGCAGCATTCCTTCAGACTAGGGTCTTAATCCTTGTCACTCCAGTTCTGACATTTTCTGAAGGAGATCTGGGCCAAATGGGGCTGATCGAGTTTCAGATGGATCTAAATAAAGATGCCTTTCTTTCGTAGAATCCAAGGCTAAATAAGTGTAAGGGATTAGAGTAAAACTGAATAGCGGGAAAGAGAGATGTGTCATTACAGCGTGACTACTACCTACAGTAGCTTGGCTTGGTATGGAACCTGTCAGGGCATCATAATCATAATGAAAGCTAAGAAGACATATTGAGACATTAGCAGGGTGACCTAATATGAAGGCCTTAAGTTTTCGATAAACAGTTTGAGCATGTGAGTTAAAACAGCGTGGTGATGAATTCATGGGGGGAGCTCCTTAGTTTTTTGGCTGCAAATACAACAACACATGCAGACAGCACAGCTGCAGAAAACTAAGGGTCTCTCAACCCTCAGACACCCCCTACCCCCACCCTTCCCTACTTTCCAGCGTCTCCATACTTTCCTAGAAACATTACCTCACACCACATTAGAGCTTGAGGTATCACCTGGGGAGTACATTTCTGTGCTTACTTGAGCTCTGTATCTATGTGTTAGTGTATGTACTGCATGTTTGAGTGTGGGGAAAGTTTTCTTTTTTTTTTTTTAACCAAAAAAAGCAGCTGCTTCCAAAACATGTCTGTTTAAAAGTGCCATTTTACAGCACTGGGTGGAGTGCAGCAGACTTAATCCTCCTTTCTCCCCTTTCTTGGAAATTTGGTTCTCCAGCTACTTACAACCCCCCCCCCAAAAAAAAAAAAATCACAGTAAAATCAGTGCGGACAGGGTTGGATGAATCATTCATTGTTCTATTTCGAGAAATTGGTACGTATTCTGTAACCTTTGCCCCCTTTGTGATATCAAAACCTCTGCCACTCAAGATTTTTATCATAAACACCCACAATAAAACCATCCAGGTTCCTAACATCATGCAGCTGACAATAAATGCATGCTCACTCCATCACTGCGCTCAAACTGCACTCAGCACAAGATGTTTCTGCATCAGCACTTGCAATGAACTGCAAACCAAGAGGTGTTTCATTTCAGCCCCACCTTTTCATAATATGGCGAAACAGGCTAAATATTGCACAGAAAATGAATGCCATGTTACATCTGGAAAGACGAAGGGTGTTTCCACTTAAATATTGTGATTTGGGTTAATGCAAATCTAAATGAAGGACATAAGGAAAGAGGAGTTAATTGCTCCTACAGGAGAGGTTGCTGTTCACAAAGCCATGAAATACAGAGAGCATAACTCAACACGTTATGACTGCTGCTGGTCATCTAAACATCCTCATGGCCAATGCTTTTGTGAGTGACTGTGTATAACAGCAGTCAAACAGCCATGATTTAAATTTCAGTGTTTCCCCAGCCCACCCAGAGAGAAGAGAGAAATCAGACCAAGAGTGGTTTTTCTCTTGATCTCACTATATATTTATCAGTCTCTTTCTGTCCTATCTTCACTATTGTCTGATCTCTCGTTTTGCTTTGTAACCCAAATCTCTACTGTCTGAGAGACCCCTTTCATCTGCAGGGCCCATATAAACCTGTTTCTTGCATAATATCTCAAAATACTACATTATTTTTTTTTTAACATTAATCAACATAATCACAGTCAAACTGCTCTGGATTACAGTTCAAACCAGGTTGGTTAAGACGTGACACTTTATTACCCTTAGGTATAAATATGCATGTGAATGGCTGTCTGTATATAATATATTAGCTCAGAGTGGTAACCAGTCTTAGGTCTTAACATGACAAAGTCTAGCTCACTCTAGGAACTATGTTAAAAATAACTGGACATTTAGATCTTAAACAGCAATGCATTACATGATGTCTATGAATCTGAAGCAGCAGTGTTCTGTCAGGGCAAGCAAGGCAAGCAGTGAAATTGAAAAAGAGTCATCAATTACAACAAGTGAAAGCAATTTTTCTCCTTGGATCTCGAAAAGCTTCTTGCACGTTTCCATTCATCTTTAAATTACTGCCGTCTTGTGACACAGTTGGCTATCGTCTATGGAAGCAGTCTTGACTTTGCTTGACCCTGAGTCACTGGAGTCGTATAGCATCTGTGGTTTTTCTGTGCATGTCTGTATGCATAAACAGTGGCTTGAGGTGTTAAGCTGAGAGCACAGCTGCTTCTTCTGGTTGTGTGCACATGTGCATTACGGATAAACCTGTGGTGTTTGATGGAAGATTGATGGAAGTCCAGTACGCAAGACAAGATCCACCAGCTCTGCCTTCACTGCTGTGAAACAAGTTAACAAGCACTTTTAGATTACCAAGTATGAAAATAACTTCTTTTTTCTTGACAAAGTAGTTCAGTAAGATCTAAGTTTACCAGCTAATTTGCTAACGCACCACCCTCACTTTTCATTAATATTTCTAATCACCCTGTAGTTATTGTCAATTAGCCCTGTCACACACGTTTTCTGTTATTTAATTTATATGTTTTATATATACATATATATATATATATATATATATATATATACATATTGATTTTTCCTTTTTTGTAAACATCAGCAGATGCCACTAATCTGATATCTTATCAAAGACATAACCCACTTAGGGTTAATAATAAGTAGATGGCCTTTACAATTGAAATATGACATTTTATGTTATTCTATTCTTTCTCTCATAAAGTAGTCATTGTTCCAAATGATAATTTGGTAGTGTATTCTTGCAAATATTAAATTAAGCAGTACAGATACTTGCTAGATGACTTTCTGTTTCATTGCAGGCTGAATTAAACTAGCGTCACCATTTCACCTTCAATTTTTCTTTTTTCCTCCCCATGTGTGGGTAAACCCACTGTACCAATTCAAAGAACTCACTGAAATGAATAGAAAGGCTGTGTTTGTCAGTCCCTCTGAACAGAGCTTAAAAATGTTAAAGAACAGGTGAAAATGACATGAATTTGATCAGAGCGACATCATCCAGTTTGTTGAGGTGCTGGTGCTCAGTGCAAATTTATCCTTTAAAACACTTTTTATTGTTTGATTTGAATGTCTTTCAATACTGGACAAAATATCAAAATGATATGAGCAAAGAGGTGATATTTGCATAGAGCTTTTTAAAGTTTTTTTGGTGTACTTATTGCCTTATTACACAGCAAACTATTAGAGAGGTGAAAGGAAATGTCATGCAAAAAACATGTCTTCTCGGAATATTAATTGGTACGGACACCACAGAGCTTTACGAACATTTATTCGTACCATATATAAAAAATGTAAAAGATACTAAAATTAATCTAAAATTAATCTAAATTGTCCATATCTGTGAATGTGAGTTCTCTGTGTCTATGTGTTAGCCCTGTGACAGACTGGCAACCTGTCCCGGATGTAACCGGCCGCTCTCCACAAGATTGGATAGGCTGCAGTGGGAGTTCAGCTGCAACAGGAATATTAAAATGTTCGGGGACCAAGTTTGCAGTTACATGCAATCTGTTTGTGATAACATGGCAATGAAGTCTGATTAATCAGTGAAAACTGCAACTCTCTACATATACAGACATTTAAACAGAAATTCACATTAACTACTTTCATTCAGCAACATAGATGCTCACCAATTTGCCAATAGAAAAATTACTTGAAAATGATTTGTCAATAAAATTTGATTCTTTGTTCTGAAAATAGACTTCAATGGAAAAATCTTTGCTCACATCAAGAGGACAAAAAAGAAAAAAAAAAACCCAAAACGATTAGCCACTAGAGTTGACAGAAGTGCAAGCTTTCAGCTATCCACTGAGGCCAAGGCATACAAACCTCCTCTGTTTCCTTCCCTGTCATTTTGTCCGTCTCTTTTAGACCCTCACTGCTGTGCCGGCTGTGAATATGTTTATATCTGTTGTGGTTTACCGAGTGTTTAGTCTAGCATGACACCAAAGCCGGCCAGCAGCCCTACAGCTTAAGTGTGTCACAGTCTCAAAGGCCCACTTTGCCCCTGGGCAGCTACGCTGAGAATTTGTGCAGTTAAAAAAAAATGCCAGCAGCATGTGTACAAAGAAAGAAAGACAGAAAGAAAGAATGATGGCAATCTTGAAACAAACTTTGTGAAAAGGGATAATTCCCTTTGTGTAATTCCCCACATACTTTCAACAAAAAGTATTTCAGACTGAGTACATGATGAAAAACACTGCATGATATTTAGAGAATTACTGTGTCCCTCACCACTTTAAACAACTGTAAAACTGCTAACTATAGTCAGAGTGGCTTTACAGAATATGAGCTATATCCTAGTAGTTATTACACTTGCCTTGTTCCCTTCTTTTTCTTTTTCTTTTTTTTAAAGACTTATCTGTGTTATTAGATAACCAGGTTAGACCGACACCGTTTGGAGGGAGTCTGGTAGAGTGAGAGAGAGCAGGGGTGATTTTCCCAAACAGATTTAGTGCCTTGATCTCCTTCAGTCTATTGTTCAGTGGATGGAGGACTAAGGGTTTATAATGTTACTGAGCTTTTGGGAAAGTCACCTAATGCAGCCTTGCTTGGGAATGAAGTGTACTCACTTCACTGATGTGAGTGTAGGAACAACAAAGAGAAACTGACCCTTATTTTTTCCAGCTTAGAAACCAAAACATTTAAAAAATGTAAAGTTTTATTGCTAACAATTAGAGATGCAGCACAGTGGAAACACCCACAAGAAGAAGGGTTTTTCTGAGCACCCATTACTAACTTTTTAAACATTTAGAAAAACTGACAAAGAAAGTGGTTCAGCTTAGAGTATGATACAGTGCAAATAATTATTTCTTAGTTTCTGTTCACTCGCACTTCTGCAGTAGGGCGCAGCATCATCAGGGTTTATTGCCTCAATATTGACATACCCTTAGCATGTTTAATGTGTTTAACTGCTGTTCAACTGCTCTTTAAAGTTTATATCTAATAAGTCAATCACATGCCAGAAACCTGTCACATTTAGATGCAAACAGGAGGATCTGCTGAAGTTCCAGTGAAGATACAGAGTGTTGAAGGAAACGTGGTTTGGTTGTCAGTGCTGGACAGGCTGGAAAGTGCTTTTCAGAAAGATATGTATTTGACTGGTCTATTATTATTGCTACAATTTCCTTTATTTTCCAGAATTTCTATAAATTATATGATAATCATTTTTTATTTTTTTATTTTTGAGTGATTGTTCAAGCCCAAGCTCAAGAAAAGGGCTGATGAATGCCTATAAGGATTTGAGTGACCATATCATCAAAAACTGAAGTTGAGATGATTTATGAAAAATACTCCACTCTTTTCTTACCTGTGTTGAGAGTCTGTATTTGTTCTTGGTCTGATCTTCATTTTCTGGATTTAAATCAGTATGTGAAAGGAAATGATTAAAAGAAAAAAGCACACTGAAAGTGCTGTAATTCAGAGGGGATTAAGCACTTCTAAAAGTGATCAGATGAAATGATGATTCAAATGTCAGTAGACATTAAAAAGCTCTTTGGTTTCTAGTAGTTTAATTCCCAGCAACATGGCACTGTGAACTTGCATTAAGGTTTTTGTTGCTCAGCTGTGTTCATTTCATCTGAAGGAGGGTGTGGTAGATTGGCTGTAAAGCCTCAGAGCTGTTTCTTTCTGTTTTGGAAACAGCCCTGCATTTCCATAAGCGCATACATTTTATGAACCAGCAGTAAATCGTTTTATGTGTCAGCAGCTTATTTAAGTAAAACCATTAAAAGATGACTTCTTGAAGTGAGGATCATGAAGACAACTGTTTCTTTCATTATGTCTTTATAGACAACACGCTGTCCAGAGAGAAGAACAACATCACGAGTGGCCGAGATGGTAACCTGTTATCTGTTAAGATCCACAATCACTGTCAGTCTTTTATGGTCTTGCACAGATGTTTTATCATTACTGAGCTTATTTTATGTTTTATTTTATGTTGATTTGAAGGAGATCAGAAATACTGTATAAAAAAAAAAGAAGTTAGACAGCTGCTGTTTTTAAAGAGCTTTTACTTTCCACTTTCTATTTGCCACTTATAATAAAATCAAATACAAACCCTCAGTGCTGATTTGCTCACGGAGTATTTTGAGTGATTCTTGAAGTGGAGAATCCTTATTTGTCCATATTTAGTAGGAAGTGCACAATCATATCCACAACAGACAGGCTGTTGAATAAGCCATGGTGAGACAGCTTCCAACGACTTCTTCATGAACTTTAGCGGTGCATTATTTCCACAGGTGAACTCTGAAGGTTTTAAGTAGGTCCTGATTAATCCCCATTTACCTTCTTAGGCAGTCATTGTTCTGACTCAACCGAGGTCTAACCAGCCAATCAGAATCCAGATTATCCTAACGATAATAAATATAAATGCAACAAATATAAGCAGTGTCAATTTAGCACTGAAAAACGTGTGCTGCATCTCAAATAAGACTTTTATTCTGACTGATCTAATTCAGTCCAAAGACTCAGATTTCTTGTTTCTGACTCAAACTTGATAGACTAAAATGGACCACACATGCTTTTTGCACATTTTAATCATCTTCCTGCAGACACATTTTCTGCTGTTTTTGACCTTGATTATGCTCGATTATGCTTTTTTTCTCCTCTAAACAATGATGTAAATTTCATTCTTGCCTTTCATGGATTAATGACTGCATTCACTGTTTCAAGTGTAGTGGTTGCATTTGTGGAAATACACAAACCTCGAGGTTCATCGTAATCATGCAAGAGGGCTCTTTACATTCTTTTAATAATATTGTGAAAGAGGCAAGAGCCTCGTATGTTTAAAACTTCATTCATGACATCTGAGAGAATCCAAATGTTTTACTTGACACTATCACAAGCATTAGAATAGAATAGAATAATCCTTTAATTGTCCCACAGGGGGAAATTTGGTTGTAACATCAGCAAAAAAACACATACACAAACAGAACAGGGCACAAGACATAGAACAGAAACACACAAAACATATTACATATTTACATCATGGACAGTAGTTACCAAAACACTTTACAGTTATTAAAATTAAAGTACAGATAAGTGGCAAACCCAGGTTGTAGTGTGCAAATGGAGCAGGATACTGAAAGATGTTTAAATAGTTAAGAATAATTAGAAAAGTACAGATTGTGTATTGTACCTGTGCATTAAAAAGTAGACATGTAACTTCCAATAAGTTAGTATATACAAACTGAGAAAAGTAATGTGCAAGTTATAACAGTAGTAGTTATTCGGTTGATTAGTGCAAATTACAGCACTGATGTAAACATCTATGTTTGTTGGGAGCAGTTTTGGTTGTACAGTCTGATAGCTGCAGGGAGGAAGGACTTCTGGAGACGCTCCTTCATGCATCTAGGATGCAGCAGTCTGTCACTGAAGGAGCTCTACCGTTCAGCAACATTTACACGCATGGGGTGGGAGACTTTGTCCATCAGAGAAGTTATTTTGGCCAGAGTCCTTCTGTCTCCCACCACCTGCACTGGATCCAGGGTGCATCCCAGAACAGACCCACATAGCAGACAGGTGTGGCCCGGATCTGGTGTCAAGCCGGCACTGCTGGCTGACTTCTGGCATGGTAAGTGGTATGTCATCCAGATATGGGCCAGGCGTGGCGTAGATGGCACTGTTTATGTAATGGCATGCAACGTCTGGCCCAATTGTGGTTTGGCTTAAGTGGCCCAGGCTCATAGAAAACGGGTCTGGCCTGGATCTGGCATCAAGCTGGCACTTCTGACTGACTGGTGTCATGGCAGGGTGTATGTCAACCAGATGTGGGCCAGGTCTGGCAATGATGGCACTATTTATGTTCCTATTTTTCTGTTTAAGTTAGAAGACCCAAATTCCATGTTGCAATACTATACTGCTATGGTAGCCAACATTTCAAATGCTGGTTTGACAGGGTTGTGAGTGAGCACTTTATCCAAAACCTAGTGAGGGTTTACCACTGGGTGGGTGTAGCTCAGGAGGTAGAGCAGGTCACCTACTAGTCGGAAGGTTAGTGGTTCGATCCCTAGCCCCTCCAGTCTGCATGTCAAAAGTATGAATGAATGTAGTTAGAAAGCATGCAGTTTGAGGAAAGTGTGGATGTGGGGGGCTGGCCTTCCTGATGAGTTTATTCAACCGCTTTCTCTCAGCTGTCAATAAAGTGCTGCTCCAACATACAACACTACTAAAAAAAAAAGACGGATGCCACCACAGAGTCATAAAAGGTCTTTAAAAGTGTGTGGTGGGTCTGCGTCTCCGGAAGTCCACCACCAACTCCTCGGTTTTCCCAAGGAGTGCATTATTACATGTGTTGCTCCTGCTCCAACTATTAACTAAAACAAAGAGTGCAAAAGCTTTCTTTCCTTTATTAGTACGAGGCTCCATTGTATCAGAGAAAATATTATCCCTCCTTTATTCTCTCTGACCTCACACCTTCTGGTCGCCAGTCTTAGAGTGCTTTCTACTAGTATCTTTGAAGACTCTCATCTGTTTGCTTAATAAAATTCAACTGTCCTCCTGCAAACTTGAAATTTTACAAGCATCACTGTTCAAAAAGGTCATTCGCACCACTGGGCTGTGTTTTCTCTGGATAATTAATGACTGTTTAGCATCTGGATGTGTCCATTCATATTTTAAACAAGCTGTTACTGTTATTGTTAAACAAGCTTCATATTTTAAACAAGCCATTTACACTGACCCTTCCCTCCATTGGGATTTTAGGCTGATTACAAAATTGCCTTTTATTTCCAAACTTTTAGAAAAAGCGGTGGCCAACCAGTGCATGGAGGTTCTAACTACACATCTCATTTTAGATATGTTTCCGTCTAGTTTCTGTTAGACACAATCTACTGAAACAGCTCATCTTAGATTTTGAAATGATATCTCAGATCATAAAGATGCAGGTGGATGTTCGGTTCTTGTGCTCTTGGATCTTTCTGCTGACTGTCGATCACAGTATCCTGACTGAGAGTCCTAAAACTTGGGTGAGGGAACAGTGCTCACCCAAGTTCTGTTAATTTTGTGTGCTCTTCTGTTATGTGTCACTGTCTTGCGGTGTCTTGTGTGCCCTTGGCAACTTTGTTCCCACGGTAATTGGAAATCTTGGATCCAATTCATCTTCATTTCTTCTCTGGGTGTAACTTTTGATCGGGCGTACAGTTTTGATAAGCATGTTGGGCGTCTTGTACAAACTTGTTTTTGTCATCTAAAGAGCATTTCCCACAAATATATTGCATTTCAGTGTGAAATAGAAATGATTACACATGCTTTTATTTCGTCACACCTTGATTATTGCGATTTGTTATTCACTTGCCTGAGCAAATCACCCCCGTTTTCTTGCAAATGATTCACAATGTGGCTGCAAGGCTTCTCATCAGGTGGTCTAAAACACCACTGATTCTGTTCTCTTTATGCTGGCTCCCCATAAAGTTCAGGGCTCAGTTTAAGAGTGTGGCGATCACTTTCAGAGCTCTTCATTGTCAGATACTTATTAATTCATACATAACTACCATTTCCCTGAGATCACCTGACCAGTGCTTGTTAGTGGTATCCTGGTTAAGGACAAAAAGAGACTGTACTTAATATTGCTGGATGCTGTTGATGCCTTTAAAAAGAAGTTTAACGCCCATCTGTGCGGTCATGCTCTTATTTGGTTTTAGCAATTTATACAATTTTAATGATCTAATTTCATATTTTAAAGCATTTTATACTTTGTTAATGAAAAGCACTGTATGGATAAAATTTACTTATTTACTTTACAAGAGGAAGTCATTAATAAACTCATACTATGACCTCTTATATATATATAATATATAATCTCAATGCTTTACACCAAACCCTCATGATGTATAACTATGCCTAACTGAGTCTCCACTAACACTGTGTTTCAAAGAAAAAATATAACACACCTTTCAGTACACAAACTATGCAATATTTAGTCAGAGTGCTTAAAAGTGTATTGTGATTTTTGAAGTTTTCATTCAAGTATTTTGGTTATCAATGTTATGCTTACACATATTACACATACATATAATAAAATAACAGCTATAGCCAGACAACACATGCTATAATAATAATAATAATAATAATAATAATAATAATAATCACATCAGTGATTAATGGTAGAGTAATAAATAGTCTGAAAATGAGTCAGAAAAGGTGTAAAGTGATAATCCCCACCAGTCTTTCCAGGATAGTGGGGTGTGAGAGGAGCAGGTCCTCAAAGGAGCCATCACAAAGACCAGACCCACAGATCTTTCCTGACAGTCTCCATCCCAGTGGTTTATGCAGTGAGTTTTTCTTTCACACCATGAAATGAGGCAGCATCATTCAGCAGAAACTTGGATGGCTGCCAGAAGACTTTTTGAGCTATGACTATAGCAAAAATGAAAGCATCGTATTACTGTCAGCCATGTGGGTTGACATGTGATTTGAATTAACGCATTCTCAGGTATTACCAAGTAAAAGTGGTTGCCAGTAAAAAAAACAACTTTCTTTTTTACTCAAAAACAGTGTGAGGACATGGCATATCTGAGAAGACATGTATAGTCTAAACACATTTCCCTTTGTAGTCTTCAGGTCATACTGACAGTTATTACATGCAGTAATGCATAACGGACTACATCTTTAAACAAAATAAAGGATAGTGCTAAGACAACACAATAAAGGAATTTTATGTCTTTATAATTTATGACTACTGTAATGAAACTAGAAATATCTGCCAAAGTTTTTGATGATTGCTTTGTTAATGAGAGCATTCAGAGTCTACCAGTTGCAAACTGCAGAACTGGTATATGGTGTTAGTATTCTGGGTTTGCTTTAATCCATGCGGCCTATTCATGCTCCAGGAGTGGCACAGTGGTGCAGTTGTTAGTACTGTTCCCTCACAACAAGGAAGTTGTTGGTTTAAATCTCCCGGCCTGTCGGGGACTTTCTATGTGAGGTTTGTTCTTCCCGAGCCTGAGTAGGTTTTCCTTGGCTACCTTCCTCACACAGTCCAAAGACGTGTATTTCAGGGTACTTGGCGATTCTAAATTGCTCGTAGATGTGTGGCAGATAAAACACTTAAGTGTACAGAACAAAATGTTGCGTGAATCTTTGGGCTGTACTCTAAAGTACTTTGAGCAGTCAGCAAGACCAGAAAGGAGCTACATAGATGCCAGTCCATTTCAGTCGTTGTTAATATAAAAGTGTGTTTGTGGTTCAGTTTTAAGTTAGTGGGGAATGATGTGAAGCCAGAGAGTTGCTGTAGCTCACTTCTCTAGAGTGCATGCTTTACTTTGCAAAACAGACATTTACAGGTGTCAGACCAGCTGCTGTGCACGTAGTTGCTCTCATTTATGTTCTTTCCATTACCGTCTAATATAGAAATCATGTAAGAGGACGTTTTATTGGTAAGAGGCCTGCCCCTTAAAATCTAAGACGCAACTGCTCAGCGCAATCTTGTTCTGCCGGTACTGACCGTAATACAACCTGCTCTCTCTTTCTTTTTTTTCCTCTCAGAGTGTCATGACTTCTTCATTTCTGACTTTTCTTTTTATTCGTTTGACTTTTTTTCCCTTTCTACTCACCACTCTTCCTCTTTGTGACTGGGGTGGGTAAGAATTTACGTCTTTTCTCCTTTTTGTGTGGCGAGAGAAGAAAACATGCTGTCCTGCTGGGAGGAGATGGATGTGAAAAAGGGTTTACTCTGATGTCACACACATGCTGGTGGAGTTACAGCTGATGAGCATTCAAAGCTTCTAAGAAATACAAACACACACACATGCACGCACACGAAGGCTGACGTGCGCTTTCAGTCCTCAAGGAACCAGGAAGTCCCCTTGTTGTTCATGAAACATCTGGAGCACATCCCTGAATCCCAGGTCCCCATGGCAACCCTAAATCAACACCCAGCACACTGCCTGCCTTAAGATACAACATGTTGCAAGATATGTTCACCCGACCTGCTATGAACCAACATTTGTAAGTGACATAAGGTGAGATTTATGTGGACTAACAAATTTTTATCTGTTCTCAAAAGGAATTTGCAGGCTTTTCTCAGCAGTAAATAATACCGTCCTACATGACAGTTTTAGTTAGGGAGCTAACTAGCTGTTGTGTTTGCAGTCAGATTATTTTTTTAAGCAGCAGAATGAGTTTCCCTGAGTCTCATGTGTAAGGCTAAATGGGGCATGTCTGAACTTTACATGTTAGCATTGAGTCTGAGGTCATTTCCCTATAGTCTGATCCCAGCCGTCCCCACTTAACTTCCCTCAAATCCCTTGACTCCCCTAAAGGTAAAGTCAAATAGTTTTTTCTCTGCTGGTTCTTGTTGAAACATGTACAAAAGAAAGTGTTTCAAAAGTAACTTATCACGTCAAATATTCATTAGACGCACCACTTACTAAATTCACAGTAACCTCTCCTCCTTTATTCACCGAGCCTGAAGTCCATGACTCATTTCCGATCTTGCCTTCCAAAAGGGAGTCACAGTGATAGGAACCACAGAGACATCTGAGACCAAAGATCACTGTGATGCATCAGTTATAATCAAGACACTGACCACAAATGAAACTTGTCTAGAAATCTCAACGATCTAATCTTTCCGTTAGAGTAATGTTTCATCTGGCCTCATTGAGATGCTCCTGATTTTTACTGTGAATTGAAACCAAATATCATCTCAGTTTGGCCACTGAGAACAAAGAGGGTGTGTGTCACTGTGTGTGTGAGTGTTTGCAAGTAAACATTTGAGTTTGAGCATGTTTGAAAAGTCCCAAAGGCTCAAGTCAAGGCATTGATGAATGGATTCTACAGGGGGCCTCAAAGTCTTTCTCCAGTGCCGGTTTTCGCCAGCAGTCTTGAAGTGTTGCATCTGTCTTTATAATATTTACTTGTGTCTGTAGCCACATAAAGGTCACAAATCTGAGCTGTGGGCAAAAGTACTTTATCTGAATGAAGGATAAACAGAATCATTGTCTGAAATACAAAAATGCTTCTGGTGGGAAGCACTGAGGAAACATAATCTCATAAAAAAATTGGACAACACCTAGAGATATTAGAAGTTATTAGAAATTTTAAAGCATTAATACCGACCTATTATCTACTCACACATGTGATTGCTAAAATTGCACTGACATGGCCAAGTTTTTGATTCTTATCGCATTTAGAAACTCGAGTTACTTATTGATTTCCTTTGGGCATGCAAAGAGATGACCAGTCTGAATGGCATTAAACTAACATCTGTAAACTTGATTTATTCAGAACAGTTATAGCCTAAGTGTTATGTGTGAAAGAGAGTGGGATGTCAGGAAAACTTTAACAGATTAGGTATGGCACGGTTACAACAGTTGCAGTATCACAACTTCTCCATCAGCACATTATTCACACAAAGCTTTCCTTGGCAGAAGAGCATGACTTCACAGCCACTCATCGTCATGAGACACCCATTCAGTGTCCTTCCATCGTAACAGCTCAGGAAAATTATTCCGATAACACAAGACTAGTCATGGTTGAGTCACGGCCTCCAAATGTAGCACATAAATTATATTGCATGTCACCTTGTTTTTCTACTAGAAATCCATTCCATACTGTATGTCTTCTTCTATCTTTTTCTATCTATGGCTATCTTCCCTAATAAAGAACTAAAGGAAAACTTTGGGCTTTTTGTGGCCAAGAATAAGGCTGAAGACTCTTCTGTTAAAAAAAAAAAAACCCGGTAAAACAATTTATACATTGATTTTTACAAGGCAAGCTACAAATACAGTTTTTCTCTATTGCTTAAACACATTTCTTGAAACTATGCCTCATATTCTCAAAACAGTAAACACAAATCCATAACGTCTCACCCAATTTCCCAAACATCGTACTTTCAAGTCAAAATGAAGCTCTAAACTCAAAACCATTCACTCTTGCTGAAAAACCAAACTTTGCCCACAGACAGCACACACAAGGCCTCAAAAACACACACACTACAACATAGACTTACACATTGGTGCAATAAATGTAAAACATTATTTCCAAAACTGGCAAGTTATGTTGCTTGTGGTCCTCCCCCTCAGAAACCTTTTCAGATGATGAACACAAAAGACCCAATGTACATACAGTGGCACATTTTTATTCATGTGCCATACAGTACAACACACACCAAGAACATGATTCCACCTCAGCAATCCTGTCTGTGTTATGGGTCAGAGAATCTCATGCACATCACAGGCTATATTGGCCCTAGCCAGGCAGAGGGGGTAAAATCCTCTTGCATACCTGATCCACCCTGGCATGCATCTACTGATATGTCTAGGCAGGCTTCTTCCATGGCCTGGAGGAGGTGAACACGGACATAAGGTTCTCTGTCGTACACTTTCCACCGCCATGCTGAAAATAACTCCTCTA
>VUQP01048013.1:0-17098 GCA_015108555.1 Coptodon rendalli | reverse complement strand
GGACAGAAATTATTTTTTGGAGTGGCACAAATAATTTGTGTGGCATCAGATTTGATGCAGAACAGCTGATTGTTCTGTAAATAGTTTGAAATGTTTATTTAAAGATGCCTTGGCTGCATTAAAAAAATAGCAGCAAAAAACTTTGTTTGCCAAACTGAGTTACTTTTTTGAAGAAGTGACTATATAATTAATTGCCCAGCATTGGTCATTATATACTGTATTTCGCAGACAGAGTTACAGGACTCTCTCCCAGACCACAGACTCAGACTCATAATACAAGAAAGAAAGAAAGTTGTGTTTTCAAAATTGGAGTTCAAGTTATTTTTATTTCCAATAGTGTTAACATACTGCACAGGTCAATGACTAGATTTTTTTTTTAAATTTTCATTGTAAGTGGGCTAAAGCAGTTAATTAAAAGTAGTCTAACATAAATGTAAATGCTGTAATTTGATTATTTTAATAAACCATGTAACTTGGATGGATTAGATGCTGGCGTGACCACAGTGCACACGTCTGATGTCGCTCACAGTGGTCCAAGGGATCGCTCAGGGAGTTTGTGTGTTCGCTCAGACACATGAAAAATTAGAGGGAACATTGGTGTTGATTATTGACCACAGGGGGGGATCGGCAACCTCCTCACTTTACCCAGAGTTAACATTAAAAATGTTGTTTGATAAGATTTTAATATTTAAGTATGCTTTTTTTTACAGTAAGCCTGAGAAGGAATTGTTTGTCTTTATCTCTGATGTAACTTCTTCTTCTCACCTCGACAGGAACGACTTCCTGAAAGAGGTGAAGATCCTGTCTCGCTTGAAGGACCCGAACATAATCAGGCTGCTGGGAGTGTGTGTGAGCAGTGATCCGCTCTGCATGGTCACCGAATACATGGAGTGTGGAGACTTGAACCAGTATTTGTCCCAACGAGTGCTTCTGGACAAAACTGGGCCTTCACACAATACGCCAACCATCAGGTAGGACATGCAAACAAATGTACACACATACTTAAAAACACACACAGACACACACAAAGCAACAGTTTTTATTTTCTTCCATCTGTAATTTCCTCCCTCCAGTTACCCAGCGCTCATCTCCATGGCCAGCCAGATTGCGTCAGGAATGAAGTTCCTCTCCTCGCTTAACTTCGTGCACCGAGATCTGGCCACACGTAACTGTCTGGTTGGGGGTGAGAGGGGCGAGAGCGGAGAGGACCGAGGCGGAGAGCGTCACATCAAGATCGCCGACTTCGGCATGAGCAGGAACTTGTACGCTGGAGACTACTACAGGATCCAGGGCAGGGCCGTGCTGCCAATACGCTGGATGGCCTGGGAGTGCATACTCATGGTGAGAGCACAGGAATGTTGTCTTTATATTGGATTAATTAACAAACGTGGAGATGGCTCTTCTTTTTATATAGTTTCTTAGACCACATTTCACTGCAGTGATTAAGTTTGACTTGCAGTTATGGTGCTTCAGTTCCCTAATGTTTCCTACACGCATCATACACATGTAGTCGGCAGGTGAGAAAGCACAACACAGAGCTTCATTATCCCTGTGGCAGCATATGGATCAGATTAGATTCAGGAATTTTAGAGGCCTCTACATCATCAGTGTACATGGGTTTTTTCCCCCTAATTTATACAATCAAACACATGCAGTGCTACTGTGAGATACATTAAAACTCATATATGGAAACTGATATTTAGTTTATTTATCAGAGAGTTCAATAAAAATTCAAGAAATTCGAATTTTCTGGCTGTTTAGGGTTAAATTAAGTTAATGGCGATAACAGGCCGTGTTGTGAACAGATGTGCGTGTAGGTCCATCTCCCTTACACGCAGAACGGTGCTCAGCTGTCCACCTTGGGGAAACACCGGTAACAGAGCATAAAGTTTAGCCAAAATAGAAACAGGGAATTACCGGCCAAATGTGACATGTCTCAAATATCCCGTCAGTAAATTTTGAACATAGATGATACAATGTGGTTACTTTTACAGTAATGGAGTTTATGATAATGAAGGTGACTGTGTCGGTGTGTGTTGGTGTCTGATCACAGGGCAAGTTCACCACGGCGAGCGACGTGTGGGCGTTCGGAGTCACTCTGTGGGAGATGCTGAGCGTTTGTCAGGAGCAGCCGTATTCCACCCTCACGGATGAACAAGTCATCGACAATGCTGGCGAGTTCTTCAGAGACCAGGGCAGACAGGTACATCTCAAACGCAAACACACTAAAACAAACTGAAGCAGCATCCATCCATTTTCTTAACTGTTTGTCCCATTCATGATCCCAGCTGGTGAAACAACCTCTTTAACATGTTTTTACTGTTTAGTAATCATATGCTGAAATATCACTTTTGAACTGTGAACTTAATTGTGATTTGAGCAGACCTGAAAAATTAAAAAAAAAAAAGCATAAACATCTGCATCAAATGACCAATTTCATGTAAGGTTGCAAACAAGGCCACCCTGCAGAGGAAGCTTCACGGGGTGGCTGGACTAAGCCTTAGAGGTAGGAGCTCAGACATCTGGAGGGATCTTAGCATGTCAAAAGGAGCTTCTTGAGGTGGTTCAGGCATCTGGTTAAGAAGCCTCCTGGGCGCCTCCCTTTAGAGGTTTTTCACGAATGCCCAACTGGGAAGACCCCTCGGGGTAAACCTAGAACCTGCAGGAGAGATTACATATCTTGGCTGACCTGTGGATGCCTTCAGATCTCCCAGGAGGAACTGGAAAGGGAGGCTGGGGAGAAGGATGCCTGGAATACCCTGCTTAGGATACTGCCATCACAACCTGACTTTGGATAAGTGGATAAGATAATGAAAGGATTGATGGATGATTTTAAATGAACAAAACATGCGTTTGCTGATGCTACAGCGCCGGCTTTTACAGAACTGAAATTCAGCTTGGATCCTTTTATGTTCCAGTGATTTATTAAATAACAGTGGGATGTTTGTTTGTTTTTTTCATTTGTTTCAGAAATACCGAAAAAAGATTCAGTATCATAGTTGTATGAGAATATTAATCAGATATCCTGTTTTTTCTTCATACAGTTCTTCACTCCCTTAACTCCCATAAAGACGTACTTTGATGACCCTCTTTGCCCTCACTAACTTCTGTCACTTTGTTCTGAAACATGACAGAAACCACTCAGTTCAGAAAAGAGGAACAGGGGTTACCCGAGAGAGGGGATGGGTTAAATAGTCCTCACTTTGTGCTTTTGTTGGATTTTTTTATAACATATAAAGTTTCCACTGTAACCGTTCTGCCTCCATTTGCACATTTAGAAAAATATAAAGATGTGAGTCTGCTGTGTGCTAAATTTTTACACAGTTGTCCTACTATTATTTTTTTTCAATATTTGATTAATCATACAAGATTTTATCATTTCCATCTCTTTTCTTGAATTCTTCCACGTATTTCCACTTTAGCTTATTTAATTTTTGTATAAAGTCATTTGAAAGTATAAACTCATCAGATATCTGGCGCCCCCTAGTGGTCGTTCATTGGGTCAAATCTTTTCCTTGAGTTTAAAAGGGTAAAACTGCATGCACTGGTGAAGTTAGACTACACTTTTATGATTCACATAATTCCTAAACAAGTTAAAAAAAATCAACAGACTAAAAATATAAGTTGCACTCCAGATTAAATCAAAATAAGAGAAAATTCATAGATTTTGCATATGTTTAAAACAGGGGATTTTTGTGATGTTTGGAAACGATATACTATATAACAAAGCAATGCCTCTGATCTCTAATCTCGTCCTGCACCTTTCTCCCTCTCCCTCTCTCTCACAGGTGTATCTGAGCAGGCCGGCCGTGTGTCCTCAGGGTCTCTACGAGCTCATGTTGAGCTGCTGGAACAGAGACTGCAAGGTCCGCCCATCTTTCGCTTACATCCACTCCTTTCTTACGGAGGACGCCATGAACATGGTGTAAAGTAAAGCAGAGGAGCAGAATAAGAAGAAAAGGCTTGTGCGTTCATGCATACTTCCCACAGTGGGAAGACGTGGTGGTGGCTACACATGTGGGGCAGATGAAAAGGGAGACCGGGTTGCTCGCTTTTATATTTTGTACTTTTTGGGTGGATGGGGCTGAGAGACCGCTGGTTCGGTTTTAATTCCACATCAGACCCCGAAGACAAAGCTAACTTCCTCTTAACATAGTTTAAGCTACATTTCTCGCGGGTGGTGGTGGTACTGGTGGTGGGTGCGGTCTGCATAGGATCTAATTTCTTCTCAGCTAAACAATCATGGAGGGTTTCTGTGACTGGTGATTATGTGCTGTAGAGTTAAGGAGCTCAGTTACAGGAAACACTCTATAAATCTAGGAAAACAGGAGCTAGGCAGTTATGAAGTTTAATGATTGTTTTTTTTCAGCATCTCCACACAGGATGACAGGTGTGGGTCACATGACCCGCAAAGTTTTAAGAGAATCCCTCATGTCTAGAGAAGAAACACACACACACACACACAAACACACACAGACAGGGATTGTGTCAGTACTTATAGTATGTATAAATTACTGCACACAGACATGGCTGAGCTAGAACCTCAGCAATGGATTTCATTTTTATCTCAGCTCCTTATCCGTACGTAGCGACCCACGTCCAGAGTTGTCAGTTTTAGTGGACTAATGTGAAATGATGTGGACCAGACAACAGCAGCCCTCTTTCTGCAATGTGATTAAGTCAACACCAACGTCGTAGTCAAAAAACCCCAAAAAGAAATATTTGAACTTCATCTTTGAGCCACAGTTTAAAAAGAAAAAACAAAACAGGTTGTATGAACTTCTCAAACCTGAGAAAAAAGTGGAGAAGAGGAGACTCTGCTACACCTTTGCTGCTCCCACAAACTGGAACAGCTTTTCCAAGCAGATGTAACACCAGCCAGGCGGTGGACGGGACTTCAGATGCGCCTGCTCGGGTGTTTTGGCTGTGACTCATCAAAAAGGAAAGACTTTTTTTTAAATTCCAAAAACCAGCTGCACTTTAAACCCTTCACGAATCCCCGGCTGTGATGAAACTCGTCTCTGTGATGATTCCTCTTTGATGTGGATTCTAATGCTTTTTTTTTTTTTGCTCTTTTTTTTGCAAAGTGAGATCGAAGCGAATCACAGAAACAGGACAAAACCTGCTTTTTTTAAATCCTCTCCAACACAGCGTCGCCAAACCATTAGATGTAAAATATTTTATTTTTTAAATGGAATGGCATCCTCAGTTACTTTAATTTTAAATGTGTGACAACCTTCTGTTCATTTTTTTTAATGCGCTGACATGTTTAGTCGTCCAGTAATCTGTTTCCATTCATCCAAATGTATCACTGTAATCGCTGTTCAGAAGGATATTATGTGTAGTATCCGATATTAAGCGGGTCATTCCATGGAAAGTAATCAGTGCCTCCCACCTGAGCCCATCAGAACCAGCAGATATTTTTGTACAAAAAAATGTGGCATGCATTCTTATATTGTACATACTATGAATATTTTCCAAATAATAGGAACTCAATATACATAGGTGAGGGTCCAGATGTTACATTTTTTAATTTAAATTATTGTTTTAGCATTTTCGAGACGTGGAAATGTTAAAAGTGCAGGGAATAGCTACACAACGCTGTCAAGCCTGAAAAAAAATTGATTCCAACTGTCAAAATCTGAGGTAAAAAACTTGGATCGAGTAAAAGGAAAATGTTGTCCTGCGCCAAAACAAAACTGCCACAAGCTGAACAGACAATGAAGCAACAGCAAAGAAAAAAGGAAAACTTTCATCTGTTATAACCACATGCTTATATGAGCCTTGAAACATTACCCAGAATGCACTTTTTTTCCTCCTGTGAGCAAATCAGATCCAGGCATCCAGGCTGCTTGTCATTATTTCTGTTTCTCTGTAGCATACAGATTATATGAGTGTAGCTTTGCTTTGGAGCTATGATTGATCCAGCACCCCTATAGTTCACTTTACTGAGCAGGCAACGTGTGTGTCAAAGACTGGAGTCCTCACCAGTGTCGAATCCAACCTGCGTTTCATTCTACCTTCACTCACTCACACATTCTTATCTAATAAATACAAAAAGTTAAACTAAATTAAAAATAAAATATTTATCTTCTATCTTCTCCATTTTTTTTCAATTGAGGGTCGATATAGAGTAAAAGTAGGGTATACCCTGGACGGATTGCCAGTCTGTTGCAGGGCTAACAGAGAGACAACCATTCGTGCTCAAATTCGCACCTATTGCCAATTCAGGCTTACCCAAACCCACGCTCGTCTTTGAACTGCGGGAGAAAACCAGAGAGGGGAGAGAGCATGCAAACTCTGCACAAGGTTCATCTTAAAATTGGTTATAGAAAAAGTGTGCTAAGTAAATACGAGGTATTTGCTCCAGGTTGTGATGGTGGGGGTTTATTAATAATAATTTAATATTTACATCACAACTAAAATATGGTTTTCACCCATTTTATCTGTCTCTTTTACTTAAGGGGCTCAAAAAATGTAGAAAAAAAGAACACAAATAAAATAAGCAGCGAGTTTTAACCAACTCTTAAAATATTTATGGTATGAATGTACTATTTTGCATGCCTTTGTTAAACAGAATTATTGTACCAAAAATAAATTGATTCAGAGGGGTCAGGTGGAAACTTTTTATATATATAGCTATATAGATTTGGTTGACTTTATATTGAATGACCCAGTCTGATTGCGGTAGAGTCAGTGCATCTACCTTACCGACAGAGCAGCACTGTAAATCAGTCCTGATCATCATGAAGTAACAAATTCACCGGTGGTGAATGGTTGTGCCATACGAGTCCTTTTTGATACACTGTAGTTTAACTAAACCCATATTTTTTTATATATACACTATACGTACTTAGGCTCTCCTTGTTGTCTGATTTTTGTCCTGTTCTGTCTGAAGCTGAAAAATCACAGTATGTACATATTTTAAGGACAGAATTACAATTTCATTTAATATATAAACTCTGTCCCAACTGGGGGTCTTCTGTGTCTGTGTAGAACGCTTGCTACGTTGATGCTATTGTAATTCACTGTGTTGTCTTTTTTTGTAGATGTTTTAATAAAGTTAATCTTTTCAAAATCAGTGTGTGCTTGTTGTTTACATCTGTCAAAAAAAAAATCAAAAGTTTCGATTGAAATATATTTTATTATAAGTCTAACATAGATGATGTTTAATATTTGATACAAGCAGCCAACTTTCACACTATATCAACAAAGGCTGAAAATGCAACATTAAAAAAAAAGAAGAAGAAGAAAGTATTAGTCACTAGAAAGCACCAAAGGAGACATGCGGATTCTGGCTTTCGTCCTCAAAAGTGACAAACTGGGTTAAGATCAGTTTGATATGAGGAACTGTTCCCTGATGAGTTTAACTAGTCTTAAACTGATGACTGAGGAGTTTAACCAGGCACTTAGTTGCAAAATGCGAAGTGATTCTAAAAAAAAAAATAAAAAAAAATTGCACTACTTTAACGCAGGAAAAAGACAAGACAAGGCGACTAAACTCAAGGCAGCACACATAACAAAGCAGTAGTCTGAGCTACTTGGTGATGGTCCTTCTTTACTTATGACAGCTGTATAAAAAGGCAGTTACAGTGAAGAAGAAAACAAAGAAAGGTTCAACATACTTTCATTGGCGTTAACAGGAAACCTAACCAAACCATAAGTTGTTCCAACCACCCACTTCCTCCCTCCTCCTTTCAAGACACAAA
Source organism: Coptodon rendalli (assembly GCA_015108555.1). NCBI lineage: Eukaryota > Metazoa > Chordata > Actinopteri > Cichliformes > Cichlidae > Coptodon > Coptodon rendalli. Next base: position 9,389 of record VUQP01048013.1, on the reverse strand, counting down.
GAAACTCCTCCCACTTGCAGTTCCAGCCGATAACATTGTTGCCAACAATGTAATCCATTACTACAAAGAGACTCACGTATGTCTTTTTGCAATGAACTAGTAGACAAAGAAGAGACATTCGGTCTTTTGTGATTAGTACAAAAAAAATATTAACAACATTTCAACACACAAAACTCTGAGGTGATTTGATAAACGCTTTCAGCAAGATTTCAGTCAGCCAACTAGTTGTCTAAATGTAGAATGTACATTGCGCTAACGTTTGTTTTTTAGGGTCTGACTTCGTCAGAACCTCCTTCTCTCGTGCTCAGAGCCTCCAGGTGAATGATCAGATTTAATAAAGGGGTGTGTAGCAGTGGCAGAAGTGTAGCAGCATACTCAGTTGGGCTCCCTGAAAGTGTATGTTTTGCATTATTTGATTAATTGAAAGGCACAGAAAGAAAATAGAATAAGGCTGTAAGCTTTTCCTAAATTTTCATATTAAAAAGTAAAAAAACAAACGTAATAGTTCATTGACCTAGTCCCTAAAAACTGGCCTTCTACGTATTAGCTGAGTCTTTTGTCAGCCAAAGACAGAAGTTGTGCAGTCACTGTATCACGTGAGGCTGGTTGCAATGTGATCTGCAGCATGAAGCACAGCAGCACAGCTCAGGGACATGAAAAGAAAACCACACAACGGGAAGAAAAACCTAGCCTTGTTCAGACTGGGGGAAGGACATGAGTGAAAAGCATGCATTCACACAGACAATGAGAAAGGTTTACAGTGTTTACAAGTCAGTACAGTCGTTACAGGTACGAGGAGATGTGGAGCTCTTTGTCTAAATATTGTTGACACCTCTCCTGATTACTCTTCTCAATGCGCCCGGGTGGTCTTCCCTGCAGCCTGCGAGGTCAAAAACACAAATATGAATGAAATGACATGTGTACTTGTTTTGAAGTCTGTTACAAAGCCTATTTGCCTTTCATGCAAACTGCACCTGGGAGATGTTGACTCCAGTGAGTTTCTCTACAGCGTTCGGCAGCTTGGTCATGATGTCCAGCACTTCTCCAGCAAGTTTGGAGGCTCCTACATCTGCGCCACCGCTGGACACCATGGTAATCTTCTGTGTTGCTGACAGTGGCTTGCTGATTTCCTCTGCCATCTGCAGAACAAGAAAGATCAGAATTAGTACACTGAAGGAGCGTGATATGCGTGCGCCTTCAAAGTGTGCCGTCCGTGAGCTAAGAAGCATGCAAGTCAGCTAATTTTTCTGACAACGCAGCAGAGAATCACAATTTCAAAGAAATCTCAAAGGTTTAAAGCAACAATGTATCAAGCTTTGGGATATAAAGGTATATAATTAATATACCTTTTATGAATAACAGTTGAGTTGTGATTACTGAAATTTGGTTAAAAAATATTTTAAAATCTTAAAAAGGCCTTGGAGTTGCAAATTGTAAAAAAAAAGAAAAGGAAAAAAAAGAATTTTTGCAAATTTTTTATGAAAAGAGAAGTAAAATAAAATCAACATTAAGGACTAGCTCTGATGACAATGAGTTGAAAGGCTAATATAAAAAACAATATTCATGATATTTTCATCCATCAGAGTCAAACTGACCAATGGCAGTTTCTCCAGCAGCATGTCCACCATGGCTCCTTCTTTGTACTGCTTGAAGGCCTCTGCCTTCTTGTTCATCTGCTCGGCCTCAGCACGGCCCTTAGCCTCCACGGCAAAAGCCTCTGCCTCGCCCTTCATCTGCATGACGACACACAGAGCAGAAAAGACTGTGATAAGAGTGACGATGGCAGTAGTCACATGAAGCAGGAGAGAAAAGAATGCCACATTATAAGATGCAAAGTCACAGAAGGAAAGGTGACGAGAAAATTAACAATAGGAAAAAAACAGTGACAGAAAACAGGAGCGGTTCTCACTCTGATGGACTCTGCCTCAGCCTCAGCTTCCATGATGAGCTGCAGGCTGCAGTAGAAAGGAAAAAAAAGAATGAGTTTTTTGTTGTTCAGTTCAAACTATACAGAAGCAATATTATGATTTAGTGCTCACCGCTGGGCCTCAGCCAACTTCTCCAGTCGGTATTTCTCAGCTTCTGCAGGTTTCTTAACCTTGGCCTCCAGCTCCTTCTCCTTGCGTATGATCTCCTGCTCCTGCAGAGTAATCTGCTGCGTACGCTCCACCACTTGAACCTGCATCTTCTCCTCTTCGATGCGCTGCTTGGTCTTGGCCACCTTAAATGGAAATTCCAACAATTCTCAGCTTACCATCAATAAAAAACACGTTTTGGACTTGGCCAGGCATTATGATGAGTGTACCTGAAGCTGATAGGCCATTTCTGACTCGGCCTTCTTGGCATTGACCTCAATGTCATAAGCTGCTTTCTTCAGCTCATAGTCTCGCTGGGCTTTCGCCATTTCAATCTCATTCTTGTATTGAGCAGACACCTTCTCCTGCATTGCGTGTGCCTCCTGAAAATGAACAGTACAGGAGAGAAAGACAAATTTGGTACTGCTCATCAGCATTATCTTGTCATTGCATGTCACTGTCCCGTCTTTCTCCCCTCTCCCCAACCGGTCCTTGCAGATGGCCGCTCCCTGAGTTTAGTTCTATTGGAGGGAGTTTTTCCTTCCCACTGTCACCAAAGTGCTTGCTCATAGGGGGTCATATGATTGTTGGGGTCTTTCTCTGTTTTCTTTGTATAATTGTAGGGTTTTCACTTTACAGTATAAAGCGCCTTGAGGCAACTATTGTTGTGTTGTTGTGGCGCTATCTAGATAAAACTGAATTGAAATGAACTGAACTGAACAGGCAGAGTGACATTGACGATTATTTACCTTAATGACAGCATCTCGTTTGTATTGAGCCTCTCCAATCCTGGCATCCTTCTGCACCTGAGCTGTTCTGGCTTTACCCAGCGAGTGGAGGTAGTCCTGTAGGAGAGACAGAAAGAATGAGAGAAAGTGACAACCGACTACCAGAGAGCCTTATTCAGGCATTGAAAAGCAAAGTAGTACATCAGACAAATGCGTAATGTCGTTACCACAGAAGCACTTAGGCCTCATTTATGTCTACTGGGATGGCTCCAGGCTGGGAGTCGGGTGAGTCAATATCAATCACTTAAGAGCATTACAGTAACAGAGGAAATCATACAAGACTAAACGCTTTGAAAACCTACATATTTCTAATGAATTTATCACAAGTCCATCAGCAGTTGGGTTTTTTGGGGAGGCAATTTTTTGCACAAATTTGCTTATTTTTAGTGCTCTATCACAGATCCCACATATTATCACTCGACGATGCATCATTTCCTGTTGTACCAAATATAATGCTCTGACAGAATATTCAAGATCTCATGGTAGATAAGCTGTCTGTTGACCCCAACACACATTACAGGTTTTCCACGCAAAGCTTGCTTTATTTCAGCTTGCCATATTTAAAACAAAATCCTATTTTTCCTATACATGCACATTCAATCACCCACTGAGGAACTGACAATGGCCAGCTGGAAAGGTTTAGCATATCCCCCATGCCAATTTGTGACCTTCCAGCGTATTTTGTAATGTTTTTACAGTCAGAGTCTTGTCACCAGTGTTGGAAGAAGAAGTACTCAAACAGACTTGGCATACCTGATCGTCATGAACATCTTTCAGCGTGTAGCTGACGACACCAATCCCCATGTTGACCAGGTCAGAGGAGGCTACTTTAAAGACCTGCTCAGAAAACTTCTTACGATCCTGGTAGATCTCCTGCACACACACACAAAGATTTGTACACATCAAGTTACATAATAATAAAAAAAAAAAGAAAAAAAGGCATGCCCTGTGCTAGTACTGAATAATAAACATTATAATTTTGTGCATAAAAGTTCTGCAAAATGTATTTTAGGGCCTCAATGAACCAACCTCTACAGTCAGGTGGGCAATGATGGCTCTCTGGTGTCCCTCCAGCGTCTCCAATGCAATCTGAGCAATCTCAGCCTCAGACTTTCCCATGAACATCTGACAGGCAGCTGCCAACATCTCCTTGTTCTGGCCCTGGATCTTCACCTGGAAAAAAAAAAAACACAGGTTAATGTGAACTCTCTAAGACACTGCTATGAATCCTCCATAATGCTTCCTGTGTGGCCCGTGCTACAAACAGACAGACGTTTATTTCACCATGAAGAAAATGGTTTATAACCTTTATAACCTAAGACCCAGCGAATCATTCCTGTCTTCTGTGGAGTGCATGTGACATGTCAAGCATAAACTACGCAGTCCTACAAATTTATGAGTCCTACTGTACTGTGAAAAGGAAATCCTTTCTAGTGATGCCACACTTGTGGGGATTTGACTAACAGACAACATGGCCTGATTCTTACAGCTTCCACATTTTATGGCAGTAGGTGAGGATGTGATACATGTTTGCAAATATTGTTTTTCTATTGCTAAGGATGAAATTGTTTCTTCAATATGAGATTCTTGAGTTTAATTTACCAGGATTTCAAAAAAGTACTGTAATTTTAACCATTTCAAAATTAAACTTTTAATCAGTGGGACTTACTGAATGTGTTTTCAACTTCAGGGAGCAGAGGGCTGAGCGTGGCAGAGAGGATTTTACTCAGAATTGTAGAAGTGGACTCAGACTTATTGCTTTCAGAGCATGTGGCAGAGGAGGGAAAATACTGGAACAGGAAGTTGAGAGCTCAGGAGGAGGACATAGCAGCTTTTCTGGAGCCTGAAAAGTCTGAATTTATCAGCCAATTTGTTGGCATTGTAAAAAAAGGGGAAAGAGACTTTTCATTTACACACACACACACGTGTGTGTGTAAGTGTGTGTGTGTGTGTGTGTAAATAGCCTAAACCATAACCATAACCTAATTGTAACCCTGACACAAAAAACACATTTTGAGCCTCAGAAATTTCCCTCCAAACTCGCAGGGACGGGCATTTTGTCCCCATAAGTCACACACACACACACACACACACACACACACTGCATAATCAGCTAAACGTTCTTAAACTATTTACTCTGTTGATTTAGATAACTATTAATATACTGCTAAAAGCTAGTTAAACTGTACCTCGCCTTGTACCTTTCTTTATTAACAACCACCAAAACTAGCGTGCTTGTGATTACAATAAACACTAAATACACAACCAGGTTTAAGAAAAAAAACAAATGTCAGCGCAAACAAACCAGAGGGAGATGCTCATCTCTGAAGGCAGGCTTAAAACTAAAAACAGTCCTCAGTATTATCCATGTGCATAGCATCACTTGGATACTCTAGGATCAGGATATACTGCATCTAATTTATAGCCAGTTCAGTTAGTTGAGACAAAATCTTCAAGATTAGGCAGTTCATCAAAGTACCTACCTTTGGTAGGTGAGACCTCCTTTAGATGAAGACCAACAAAGCTTCAGCTGCAGATGATTCACTGGACAGGCTGGTGTTTTCCAGTGGTTTAAGCCAATAAAACCAAATTCCACAGCTTCTGAGTCCTAGCTTACACATTGCTTTTCCACAATAGACTTTGGGTGTCATCATTTTGCCTCATGTCAAACTCCTCAAATGCTGGCATGTCCTCTTTTGAGCTTTCACCTTCCTACTCATTCATCTGGCCTTCCTACACCTCATCACCCAACAGCACGACTATGATCCCTTTCAACGATTCGCTTTCACTGATGATTGAATTTCTTCCTGATTACACTACATGTGCAGACTTACTTCCTCATTGAGGTGTGTGCTGACAGCAGCACAAATTTGAAACTACAGAAAAAGTGGATTAAATCTAATGTTGATTTAAAAATGATGTGTAATATTTTCATTATTCTCTTTGTGAGAGTTGATTTTAAAGGCAGTTTTGTGCCATGTGACATCTAAATATTCCCAATCCGTTGTAACTTCAAATTCTGAAATAAGTTCTCAAAGCATACCTGCGCAATGCCGGTGACAGAGATAGGGACACCATGGCGGGTGTAGACTTTGTCACTCTTCACATTTAGAGTCAGGGTGTTGAGTGTGATCCTGATTAGAGCAAAAACAAACAAAAAAAGGAAGGGTGGAACTGATGAGATGCAAAAACTGAGAGCAAGGGTAACAGTAACATTGAAGAAACTAAGATTGCTTCCCTATTTGCAGTCTCTGTCTTTTTTTCACACTACGATGTACTGCACAGCAATGTTGTAGCTATAAAAACTACACAAGGGAAATTAAAATGGGAGTTACCTCTGGATTTGTTGAATACACGGCAAGACAAACACTCTTCCTCCAGCAATCATTAGAGGTGGAGAACGGCCGCAGCCTGGCAAAAGAGGGGAAACCAAACATAAACAAATCCATCCAGTAAGAGTCACTCATTCAGGAACTGATTCAAGAGAGCACAGCTGAACTTGCAACCTTTTATGACAGTGCGACTCATGTAATTCATCCACAACAGCTTGCGCCATTGGAAAATTCCTAGCTTACTCTAAACTGTCAGCAGGTCTTGGCCAACCTTATCACAAGACACATGTGACACTAGTACACAACACTTCACTCTAACAATCCAATTCCAGGATTACTCTGTCTTTTGTTTATTACACTGATCTTCTGAGCTGCAAGTTTCTAAACAACAATAAAGCTTGCCGATGCTATGGTGAGAATATTCTTATGTGTTGTTCACAGAAACAATCACAGAAACAATAATGAATCCATTACCAGACACCACCATCGCTTCATTGGGTCCACATGTGTAAAACATCTTGATTCCTAAATTTGAGACACACACAAAAAACTCGTGAGAAAAAACCCAATGGACTTGGTTTGCCCTGTAAAAATGTTTAAAGTAGAAAATAAGCGTATAAAGAGACAGGTGGATGTATCCACCAGTACAAAACCACACAAAATATAAATTAAATCATTTTTATTACAGCGTCTTATTGCTTATTTAAAGGCAATGAGTCCTATGCTGCCAACTATATTTTATTCATGTCGGTTTAAACCATTTAAACCCAATTAGGTTTCCATGTTTTCCCAGCGACCCTCGGGGCTCCTCCCACTCCCAACAGCCCTAATCTTCACACGCAACTCGGACTTTCAATGTAGTAGCTGGAGCAACCAAAAAGCACATACAGCACAAAAAAGTACCGATAATAGCAAACAAACACGGGTGTTGGATGTAAATTTAAAAACTTTAAAGAAAGCAACCTAACCTGCATATTAAAATTCGCTATCTCGCTGTTTAAAGGTAGTGGATCGAGTCTGTGTCGATAACGTGGGGGTTAAAAAAAAACTGCCCAGTGTTTACGCTACAGCACCGCGATTTAACACGTTAAAACGAGCACTCCGGTTAACTTACCGTTATCCGGTCAGGTCAAAAGGAAACTTCCTTTTTTATATAAAAGTAATAATAGTAGTAAAATAAAGTCGGTTTTACTGTTGCGACGGTGAGAGCGTCGCTGCTCGCCGCTGCCCGTACTCTGTAATCAGAAAAATGTCTGAGTGGGAAGTGCTCTGCGACCACGCCCATCCTTACGCTGACAGTGACGTAAGTGTGTCTGTTGTCATCTGGCGGCTTAGAGCGTCAACTGCACCTCCACCACATCTATTTATCTATCTAGCAAAGAATTTATGATATCATGATACAAGGTTATAATAGTTAACTTAAACTAAAAACTAAAACTAGAAATAAAGAAACAACTTTTGAAAAATCTAAAAACACAGAATAAATATTCTTAGTTTTAGTAGTTCTAATTTTGGTTAAAAACATTACAACTTGCCTGATGAGTCAATGATGAACATGTGTATTGAGACATTGGATGTGTACATGGTGGTGAGTCACCCACCTTTAAAAAGTTGTTTTTTCACAGTAGTACCTGTGATGATTTTCCTCAGTCTTGCCTCTGACATACACTACCGGTCAGTTTGGACACACCTTCTCATTTAACAGTTTCTCTTTATTTTCAGGACTATTTACATTCTAGATTTTCACTGAAGGCATCAAAACTATGAATGAATACATATGGAATTATGTAGTAAACAAAAAAGTGTGAAATAACTCAAAACATGTTTTATATTTTAGATTCTTCAAAATAGCCACCCCTTGTTTTGAATACTGCTTTGCACACTCTGGGCATTCTCTCGATGAGCTTCATGAGGTCGTCACCTGAAATGGTTTTCCAACAGTCTTGAAGGAGTTCCTAGAAATGCTGAGCACTTTTCGGCCTTTTTGCCTTCACTTCATCCCAAACCATCTCGAATGGATTTACGTGGATTTTAGTGACTGTAGAGGCCAGACCATCTGGCGCAGCACTCCATCACTCTTCTGCTTGGTTAAATAGCTCTTACACAGCCTGGAGGTGTGTTTAGGGTCATTTTCCTGTTGAAAAATAAATGATGGTCCAACTAAACGCAAACCGAATGGGATGGCATGTTGCGACAGGATGCTGGATGCTCCACCCCCACAAACCATCACACCTCCTCCTCCATGCTTCATGGTAGGAGCCATGCATGTAAAGGCCATCCTTTCACCTTTTCTGCATCCCACAAAGACACAGCAGGTGGAGCCAGAGATCTCAAATTTGGACTGATTAGTCCAAAGCACAGATTTCCACTGGTCTAATGTCCATTCCTTGTGTTTCTTGGCCCAAACAAATCTCTTCCGCTTGTTGCTTTTCCTTAGTAGTGATTTCTTAGCAGTTATTTGACTATAAAGGCCTGATCTGCACAGTCTCCTCTGTGAACAGTGGATGTAGAGATGTGTCTGCTACTGGAACTCTGTGTGGCATTCATCCTGGCTCTAATCTGAGGCGCTGCTAACTTGTGATTTCTGAGCCTGGTGACTCGGATGCTTGATGGTTTTTGTGACTGCAATTGGGGACACATTCAAAGTTTTTGCAATTCTCTGGACTGACTGACCTTCATTTCTTAATGTAATGTTGTCGTTTCTCTTTACTGAGCTGATTGGTTCCCGCCATAATATGAATTGTGTCAGCTGTGTACCAACCTGATTTCTGCACAACATAACTGATGGTCCCAACCCCATTAAGAAGGCAAGAAATTCCACAAATGAACCCCGACAAGGCCCACCTGTGAAGTGAAACCATGTCAAGTGACTACATCATGAAACTCATTGAGAGAAGACCAAGGGTTTTCAGCGCTGCCAACAAAGGAAAGGATAGCTACTTTGAGGAATTTAAAATCTAAAACATATTTAGAGTTATTTATCAATTTTTTCTTTGCTACATAATTCCATATATCTTGCTTCATATATTTTTCAGCATGCATGTACAATGTAGAAAGTAGGAAAAAATAAAGAAAAACCATTTACAAGGTGCGTCCAAACTTTTGACTGGTTGTGTATGTTCTCCATATAATAATAATTTAAAAGACTGACACCAAGACTGAAACTAATAAAAACTAAACTAAAATTAAATATT
>VUQP01048012.1:0-15965 GCA_015108555.1 Coptodon rendalli | reverse complement strand
GGTTTTGCTCATAGGCGGAGAGTGCGTTCAAGCGTTTTCCTTATAAAACGCCGTTTTTACCGTTTCTTCACGCAGTAAATATAAACAACGATAGTATTCAGGAAGAAAACCAAACATTGCATTTATTTTTATCATAACTCTGGTTTTACGTGGCCTATCAACATAATTTAAAAACTGGTATAAAGTTCATACTTTTTCCGTCAGTTGTTCCGTCTGTCCTGCTCACATCTCCAGTGGTTGTACACGTTGTCATTAACGTGGCTTCACTCCACATCAGCCACGCCGCTTTGCTAGCTAAAACACCGGTGTCGGCACATAAGGACGCTGTCATAGCCTGTCAACGACGTTAATTAGCTGCGTATATACGAATGTGAATCGCATTATTGGCTGGACTATGGGATAAGGTGGCATCGTTCTAATCCCATACTGGAGCAGCCAGTCACTTACTGACTAACACTGCAAAACAGAATTGTTTACTTTAATTTCAATTCAGGTTAGATTCTTTTTTTTGTGCGCAACGCAGAGACCGTGCCAGCAGTGCGCAATTGCTGGCACGGTTAGAGGGAACATTGGTTAGAAGGTAAGCTAACATTAACCATCAGTCAGAATAAAAAGTCTGTTTTTGGGGGGGAAATTATTATAATAAGAAAATAATAATAAATGTTAAATTATTATTATTTTAGAAATTCCCAAAATAATAATAATTATTACTATTAAAGTTAGAATATGAAAACCAATAACTTTATTTGTACAGTACCCTAAAAAGCACAGAAAGTGGTTTACAGGAGTTTAAATTCATTGAAGTACTTTCATTTGGCTTTCTTTTGGCTTAGGTAAGGTATTGCTCGTTTGCTTACTAATGTAGTGGGAGCATGTAGGGTGCACATATAAATTAAAGCATAAAGTAAAAGCGCTTATTCTTCTTTATGAATTATTGCTTAGAAATTCCCAAAGGGAAGGACATCTGTAGGCATGGAAAAAAAACTAGCTTTAGTTCCCTTTCCCAGTAATGGTACTGTTTGTGAAGATTAGGACTTATGGGAATTTCTCTCTTTTTTCCTCAGCAGACTTTCTCCCTTGTAGTATAAAGCAAGAAATCTGCTCCCTTCTTTTTTTGTTTCTCCTCTATGTACAAGACCAGTTCTCAATATGTCTTTAACTGCTTCTACATCAGCTGTGATTCATTCAGTATGTCAGTCATTTCTCAGAACCAACCATCCAAAGTCAGTATACTCCTCCCCTGGGTCAGCCCTACCACATCTATAATACTGTCACTGCTGTTTGTGTTGCCATGGGATCGATGGCTTCACAGTCAGTTAATCTGACCTGATCTGTGCTGCAGTAGTGGGGCCGTTACATACTTGCGGTTGTTCATTTTCACCTGTCAGTAGAAGTAAAAGGCAAGAGGACCACCTTATTCTGGGAAGAAAAGGAGTGGTGACTGAGTTGTAGTGGGTGTGTGTACTAAAACGTCATAGCACAGTGCTAACAGAAGTGATAAAGTACTACATCAACTAGCTATATGAGGTGTATAACAAGTTAGTGTAGAGGGTTTAATCTCCTAGCAACCAAATATATTCAAGCAACTCTTAAATCCATATATGGAGACATGAAAAGGTTATAGAGGTCTTGGAAAACAGTGATCTAATACTTACAGAGGCAGATAGTGATATGATTCAGGATGTAATGATCGTCATAAAAGATTTAAAAAACTGAATCTGTTGCTCACTGCCAAATGTATATTTCTCATTTAGAAATTATTTCCTGATCAAACATCATAAAGCCCATAAATAGTTATTTTGAGCCCGAATGAACATTTGGGCTCAATATAACTATTGATTGACAGCTACCTAACATCATCTAAATGAATAATTCATCTTCATGATGAAGAATTCATCTTCATGAATACTGAGATTGTAATAACAATTTTAAAAAGGTGTACATGGCCCACTCAGTGATGAAGGAAGTCATAAAGCGTGTTTGTGCCAACTCTTAGACATTCTGTTGTTATGAAAGTTAAAAGCCACCACCTAGTTTTTTTTCACCAACACTTTACTATTACGTAGCTTTAGTTAGTGTACGATGCTCACGCCATGGTGCAGTGTGTTAGTGCCAGCCAAAATATCACACTGATTTCGAGGATTTGTCTTGCATAAACAGAAGCCAGTTGCTTCTGTGAGCAGCAGAGTGGTACTGGCTGACACACTGATAATCAATAGTGGTAAATAATGCACTGATATTGATTGATCATTGGTTTGTTCCAGTGTCCACAAAGCACTGCTCCACTTTTATGTCAACACATTGCTAATTCTTATACCATTTCAACAGACTGGAAGCAGTTTTTAAGTTGTTCTGCCTGACTAGTCCCCTCTCTTTTTTTGATTTAGCACTGTTCCTCCACCTAGGCTGATTACATTGTCCCTCACTCCTTAATTAATGAACAGACTGTGGAATGAGCAATTTAGAGCTCATCTGCTCTGAGATAACAAGATGGAGCACAGCTTTTTTTGCAAAGCAGAAGGAGTAGAAGGATATTAGGGGAAAGTTTACAGTTACGTTTTCATGGATGATTTACCTCGTGAGGGATGCAATCATACTGTAGTCACCCAAGTCAGTTGTGTTCACACTAAGTACGACTGAAACAATATTCAGCACCTCATCATCACTTCTGTGCAGACCCTTTGGAAAGCTGTGCCTTTTCAGGCTTCTATCTTGGATATTATTATTTAATTTTCTTCACTTGAAACCCACTCCTGCACCTAATGTAAGAACAAAATTAAAAATTTTCTGTTTGTGCACCAAGCTATGCTAATTGGAGATGCTCAGATTAAGCTCTTTGGTCATTTTTTGTGTGTGTTGTGTGCAGCTTCTCCTTGTTCTCCCCAAATGTGGGCATATGTATATAGATTTTAACATCTGTCAGTCATTTACAGTGGTTTGCAATTTCTGCACAGTATAAGTATTAGTATGCTCAACAATGACTATAATGGCCACTGCCTGGAAAAAAAGGAGATTTTGGCCCCTGTGAACATCTGCAAACCCCGCAGTTAACAGCTTATTGCAAATCATTTTTAGAACAGGATAGTCACAAGAACCTTTTTACAGTATGTTAAACTTTTCTTTGACAGCTACCTAACATCATCTAAACACTCTTTTTGTTTTCATGAATACTCAGTAATAACAATTTCAAAAAGGTGTACACGGCCCACTCAGTGATGAAGTAAGTCAACAAAGCGTGTTTGTGCCAGATTGCTTGGATGGATTAAGGTGTTAGGATCCCCTCCCGTGACACCGTCTGTTTTTTTTTTGTCTTAGTTAGACAAAACTCCCAAGTGACTGAGTTTAATTCCCTCTTTCTCTGTGTCACTGTTGTCTGTCATCTGCTACTTCTGTACTATCTTCTATCTTTGCTTTCCTTGTTCTTTCTTATCTCTCTTCTTGCTTGTTCTGTGTCTCCATCAACCTCTCTGCCTCTCAACACAGGTATCCACAGCCAGTCAGCAGCCATTCAGCTCAAGGAACCCCAGGGTGGAAAAAGCCAGCGAGCAGAAGAGCACCTCCTAAGCCATCCCGGCACTCTCACCCCACCAAATTGGACTCCAGTTCTCCCAGCTCATGAGGAACCAATGGACCATGAGTTGCAGAGGGGGCAACTGAATTCTGACTCAAACCCAGGGCCTAACAAGAGGGCAATGGAAGGTCTGGGGACTGAAGAAATAGTCAAGGTTGAAACAAGCATAAGAAAGATTAATGGACAAGATAGCGTAGGTGGGGCCTCCAGCTCCTACAGGCCAACTCGCAGGGGATTCCCAAGACCAAACACCCATAATCACTTTGACATAAACGAGCACCTGCCCTGGATGATTGTACTGCTGCTGTTGCTGGTGCTGGTGGTGATCGTAGTGTGTAGTGTGAAGCAGAGCTCTCAGGTGTTGAAGAAGGGCCCAATGCAGGACCCGAGCAGCATCATGGAGAAGGCAATTCAAAAGAAACCACCCGCACCACTAACTCAAGCCCGAGAGAAGTGGATCTACTATTCCAACGGACAAGGTAAACCTCCTGGATCTTTTGGTGTTGGAAACTACTTTTCAACTGAGGTAGAAACACAGTTAGATCTTCAGAAGAGTCTCTAAGACTTTGAAATTGCACACATTCAATTATTTTGATAATTTGGGGTTTGGTGCTGAAGTTGTGGAACATAAAAATCTATCTCTATCATGTCTCTTAGTTTGAGGGGTTAGGGTTAGGAGTTAGGGTCATTCAGTTAAAATTCAGCGACATGGATGAATAAAGGGAGAATTAATCATTTGATGTGAATTTGGGGGCTTCAAAGTTAATCTACTCCTAACCTTTAATCAAGTGACTGAAGAAACTACTAACCAAGGGTCTTACCACGGCTATTGTGTTTTTTGTAAACTTAGCATTGTTTCTACTAAATGCTCTACATCTGCAGCTCACAGGAGGCTGCAGACTCTTAGTTACCCAGTGCATATCTCAGGCTAACGTTACAGCGTGTGTGAGTTCTGCTTGTGAACTGCGTAGATCCATCTGTTGATTGGACCTCTATTGGTATCTGGCCAAATCAGTTTTGACCCACAGCACATGGTGTGCAGGACAGTGGTTATACAAGCGAGGATATGACCCTGTTGTACAATCCTGCTGTCACAAACCACCCCAACAGGTGCTCAGGTCGCCTTGCTGCTCTTAGTTCTCCAATTTCATCTCAGTGCATCTTCCTTCCCTTTTTCTCTTTTTTCTCTTTTTAGTTTTATCTTCTTTTTGTATTTTTCTTTGTCTTTCTTTTCCTTTTTGTTACAAATTTCCTGCTGTTTCTTCAATTTTCATTTTTATTTTTTCTTTCCCCCTCATCCACTGTGCCTTTATTAACTCTTGTGTCCTATCATCCCTGTTGTAAACCTGCCATTCTGTTTGCTTTTAATCATATTTCTACCTTCTAATTTCCTTTTTGTTCTTTGTTTACTTGTTTTTTCTTTTTTCTTTCTGTTTCCTGTCAACTCTCAGCCTCGTACCGATTCCACCCTCCACAGTTTCTTATTGCCACTCTCTGTAGCTACAGATTGAGCACAGATCTTGATTTCACACTGACACAGAACAAGAGACCCAGACTCAGGGAACATATCCTGACAGAGACACTCAAGTCTCAAGTAGAAATCTGTGTATGTGTGTATGTAACCTTGTGTGTGTGTGTTCTTTGATCAAGCTGAGACATCTGCTACCCTCTCTCTGCTCCCTCATTGACTGACCACAGAGAACTGGAATAATCTGGTTTCAGCTGCATTAGAGTTGTTGTTTGGTTGGCAAGGAACATTAGTGGGTCAATCTGGTCTCTTACAGAGTGACAAAGAGATATATGGAGAAAAGGAAATGAAGAGGGAATGTGAGGTAGTGCTGGAGTTGTGTGTGTGTTTTTTGGAGGGGTTAAGGTTTGACACAGGAAGTGTTATGTGCATAGAAAGTGGGTGAGGGAAGAGCAAAAAAGCCCAGTGGATGGCTATCGGCTATACAGTTACTTCTTTTTAATACTCTTGATTTTTTTAAATATAAAAATAGGTCTTTCTTTTAGAAGTACATACATTGAACAAATGACTAATAGCAACAGTAGACTTATTAGATATATGAGCTAACTTTACAATTGTAGCATTTGTATGAAAAAATAAATCCTCTGTGCTTATTTATAGTGGGTGGACCTAAAATAACCATAACTGCAACCGCCTGGCGAAGTTGGAAACAAAATATTTAAATAAGGGCCAAAGTTTCAAAGATTGATGTAATCCCACAGCAAATCAAGATTCAGTATGCTTCAAATTTTTTTTCTATAGTTCATTATACCCTTAGATCTGCACAGTGTCATGGCTTTGGTTGTGAGTGCAGGAAGCCCCACCCAGCTGCTAACCTTGTTTTTTGGGTTTAAGCGGGAGGAGTGAAAAGGGCACCTGAGTGGCTGGGAGTCCCAGTTTGATGTAAATAAGGATTATTTTGAACTGTGGATCATGCAGGTCTACTGTAATGTAAAAGAAGTTAAATTATGGAGCTCCTGGTTTGGAGCTTGTTTTGTCTCTGTTGGATGTGCAAATAAGCAGTTAATTGCTGAAGTTTGTCATGTTAACTTTATATTGTAATAATAGTTTTGTGTTTACAGCTTGTCCTGATTCTGCCAAGTGACAAAAGAAAATGAAGAAACAAAAAAAACCCAGTTAATTGTGCCTCATGTTGTTTTGTTTTATTTCAAATGGGTCTAAGATCAGATTATGTTTAACAGGAAATGATCTGGACTGTTACCGCCATGTTTCTCATTCCTGAATCTTGGAACCAAAAACCCTACTGGTGCTTAAACAGAACAAAACAAACATTGCCTTGACATGGCATGATGAGTACATGTTAGTCTTCTTAAAAGAATGCTGACAAATAAACAGCACCTGCTAGAATAGGTTGGTGTCAGAATCTACAACAACAGGTGTCCCCTAGGATACAGTTCCTAAATGCACAACTATGGGCAAATCATTTGGAAAAACTACTTGATGAAACTCATTGAACACATTAAAGTGAATGAAGTCTGCCTTTCAAATGAACCTGTTTAAATGATGCTGTGTTTTGTGCATTTTGTGCTTAGATGATTAATCCACTGCCCATGTGTATGCATTTAGGTGGAGATATATGTATACACATGCAACCCCCAAATAGCCACTTTTCTCTGCTTTTTACTCTCTGGAACATACAACAAAACAGCTTCTTAATACTTCCAAGGTGTGTGGCTGGCTTTGCTTCAAGGTTGTAACGCCCCTTTACTGGGGCCGTTAAAGCATTTGTGCAATAAAGGGAAAAAGAAAGGGAAACGTCAAAGCACAGATCACACACATACAGTGTTTGGCATTTGGTCAGGGCTGGCCAGGAAGTAGTGAAATGTGCTACTTCTCCACAGCAGGGGTTGAATGGGGCTCTCCAGGGCTGCAGCCTAGATCTGTGTTATTGGGATCTGAGAAATATATTTGTTTTCTGAAACAAAGGCCAGCAATTAAAATGAAATGAAAGTCAGTGAACATGCTGTGACCTATAAGTGTCTGAAATGACCTTTCAGATTGTGGTTTGGGTTTACATAGTAATTAGCCAAGTGTGCAGAAGTCAAAAAGAAGGCTTATGGTCTAACTTCTAGTACACATTCTACGCGACAGTGTTTGTGAACACCTAAGAATATGAATGCCTGTAAGCCATAGCCCAAAGATTGTGTTAATCCCATTCATTCATTGTGTTAATTATTCCTTAAGACACAAATGACAGATTGAGATCAAGGAACTAAGATCCAACCAAGAAGATACATTTTGATTAACAGTTCCATGGATTTTATGCCTGATTCCTCTCTATTTAAAATTATCTGGAATTATTTCACAGGAATATACAATTCATAATAAAATATTATCTAGCAGAAATGTGTGTCATATACATGATTAGATGATTAAGCCTGGCTAGATCTTTTGCCAGGGGCGTCAACTTAAGGCACTTTTAAACCACAGGAACTTTCTCCTATAACTTCTTGAGTTAAAAGTTCACTGTCCTATGTCTGTGCTACACGAACTAGGGACTATCAAAGTTCTTAGGAACCCTTTTTTCCAGTATAGGTATCCTTGCACAGAAGCAATGTGCCAAAGAGGTACATAAAGACTTGGCATTTTGGCTTAGTCACAGAGTCCTAGAAATCAGTCAATGACCCACTGGGAACCACTGATTACCAGCTTCCAATAGCTGCTCTTAATAGCTGTGAAGTTTCTAAAACCCAGTTCACGCAGGCCTAAAGATCAGTTGGCAACTATCTGGTAACAACTGGTTAGGAAAAATGCTGATTCTGTAACTGGTTGGTGAGTGGTTGCTGGCAGTCTCTAGCATGGCATTCAGAGTTGCAATGAAAAGCAGGTTGCTGCAGTGAATAGTAGTTTGCATGGAAAACACAAATATGTCTGCAAATACTTGCAAACTACTTGCCAAGTTGTAGTGAAAGAGTGAGAAATGTGAAAAAAACTAGAAATGTTAACCTCCCAAGTAAAAGCTTAGTAGACAATTTCACTGGGTGATAGCCAGCGGCCTCTAGCCAACACTCGCTAATAGGGCTGGGGGATATATCGAGTTTTTAAATGCGGCGATCGTGGCTCAAGAGTTGGCAGTTCGTCTTTAATTGGAAGGTTGCCGGTTCGAGCCCCGGCTCCGACAGACTCGGTCCTTGTGTCGTTGGGCAAGACACTTCACCCGTTGCCTGCTGGTGGTGGTCAGAGGGCCCGGTGGCACCAGTGTCCGGCAGCCTCGCCTCTGTCAGTGCGCCTCAGGGCGGCTGTGGCTACAATGTAACTTGCCATCACCAGTGTGTGAGTGGGTGGATGACTGAATGTGTAAAGCGCTTTGGGGTCCTTAGGAACTAGTAAAGCGCTATACAAATACAGGCCATTTGCCATTTAAATATATATCGATATATTTTTATATGAGACATGAGATGTGACAATATCGTTTATATCGATATAGTCTATGTTACATTATAATTATACTTGTGGAGCCGCAAGTTTGCCTCTCTTTCGTCCACTTTTGTCTCTACGCAATGTTACTCTGCCTCGCCTCTCTCCTTCACTGAACACAACTCCCCCTCCCCCATCGCTTCACCTGCAGGCAACAACAAGATGGACACTGTAACTATCAAAGAGGAGCTGGTTGGTAAAAAGAAAACATTTGAAGATTAGTAATTTAGAGATCCGCGTTAGCGCGGTTAGCTTGTTAATGCGTTGACACCGTCCAGCCCCACGCAAGGGGTGATCCGCGATAACTTGTTAACTGCGTTAATGCAGTTATGGCCTTAACGTCATTTTAACAAGATTAATGCTGGCAGCACTAATTATTATTAGCATTATTTGGAGTGTCAGAGGAGCAGCAGAATAATGTATTCTGTAGAGAACGTCGAGAAAGCGTTGGAGCACTACTAGTATTTTCACCATTTACAACAGCGCCATGAAGTGCAAAATGAAGAGTGTGTGAAACTGCGTCCTGTATCCCAGACCGTGAAGTCTCACAGCCTTCTGCACCGAAACAAACCACCTTACAAATTATTTTTCGGCTGTAAGCTTACACTAAAATCCTTTCATTTTCTCAAAAATGGACAGTGAGCCTTATGTATGAATTCTGGTTATGCTTACTGACCGTGAACCGATTTTATGTGGTACATGGCGCTCAGAAATCTGTCAAAAAATGTTTTATTACAACTTTGGCAAGCTACGAAGCCGCACTGCTTAATGCATTTTCGAAGCATTATGGCTACCATAGTCAGGAGCCTCGCGGAGTAATATGTACTTTGATTCAACGTAATATTGCGCGGATTATTATCGTGTGTGTATAAGGACCACAAATGGCAACTGTTAAGAGACATGGTTACAAAGCGGATTTCAAACTCGAGGCTGTCAGTCACGCAATAGAACATGGGAACAGAGCAGCTGCAAAATCTGTCAGTCTTTGTTACTATGCTCAGCGTCTTTTTAGTTTACATTTGAATGCATAATTGTGAGCTAAAACAACATTGTTTTATTTTATATATGGAGTATTATTATTTAATAAATGCTGATAATTTATTTTTTCATGTACATCTACGCTGTATGTTAATAAAAGTGCCTGTGTGAGATCTGAGACACAGCTTTGACTAAGAACTCTCTTTTTGTTCTTACTTTATGGCAAAAAAACCTTCTCCAATATATATCTTCTTCGAGATATATATTGTAAATGTTAAATGGACTGGTTCTTATATAGCGCTTTTCTACTCTTCTGAGCACTCAAAGCGCTTTACACAACTTGTGCATTCACCCATTCACACAAGCACATTTTTCTAGGTGCTTTCTAAGTAACATTCACACACACACTCCGATGGATGCATCGGAGAGCAATTTGGGGTTAGTATCTTGCCCAAGGATATTGCAGACTAGGGGAAGCCAGGAATCGAACCACCAACCTTCCGATCAGTAGATGACCTGAGCTACCGCCTGAGCTACAGCTACCCCATTGTATATCGCCATCCAGCTAAAGAATATCGAGATATGAATTTTGGGCCATATCGCCCAGCCCTACTCACTAACTAGTTAGAAGATTACATTTTTTTCTCAAGTTACCAGATGTTGCCAGGGAGTTGCCAACTGATCAGTTGCTGTCTGTCACTGAGCCAAAGGCTACAATGTTGCTAGATATGTAAGCATCTGTTAGCTTAAATATAATGACTAATAGCCCTCCTGTTGTGTGCACTCCAACCCCCCTTACTTTAGTGTTCCGGTCACCACACACCGGTCTGTTTTAACAGTTCTTAAATTAAAGATTCAAAAATTCAGTGGTTGGGTCAATGGGTCGTTCAGTCGGTTGTTCAGTGGTCTTTCATCAGGCCATTCAGTGGGTGGTTCAGTAGGTCGTAAAGTGGGTCTTTTATTTTGTCATTCAGGGGGTCAGAGGACAAAGGGGGTGGGGTTGGGGGGTGGATTCTCATTCATTTTCTATGACGGTTGCTTTTGACCGGGAACACCACAGATGTAACAAAGTTGATTAAAACACTCAAAATTCAACGAAAGAGGTGCTCATCACTCAGTTTATTTAAATCCAGGTTGAAGACTCACCTATTCTCAGCTGCATTTGAATAAAACACCAAATCCACACTTTTAAGCTTAAGTTTCAAAACTTACATTTTAACTACTGATTCTATCTACTGTTCTGATTTTATCTACTGTTTTTTTTAATCAATTTTAAATCATGCTTTTTATTTGTTTTTGTTTTTTTAATGTCTCTGTAAAGCGCTTTGAATCACCTTGTTGTTGAATTGTGCTATATAAATAAACTTACCTTGCCTTGCCTTTATATGTTCAAGTGCATAGTGTGGATGATGTCATAAGACATCGAGGCAATGGGACGTTTTTTAATTTGTAAATTGGTCAGATTTGACCCGAGCACGACAGGAAGGACAGTGAAGTTCCCTCGTTATAAGAATTACAGTGCAATGTTGAGGCATCAAAGAGAAATCTTTGTGTTAGTTCTCAGTTTGACCTGGAAAGAGCTGTGTCGATACAGCTTCACTGTTCCACCTGTGCCAGGTGTAGCATCATAGCATTTCAGCAAGTGGATAGTGCTACACCTTAAAACTGCAACTCCGTTCTTACCACTTGGACAGGTTGCAGTTGCCTGGCTAACAGCTTTCATGGTTGAAACCCTGCCTTTGCAACTACTTTTTCTCTATTGTCAACAGATAGCTGCTGTCAAGACATCCATCTATTTGTTGTGGTTGTAGATGTTGTTTTGCCAACCAGCAGTTGGCTAACACATGACTTTAGCGTTTCTGTTTGTGATGCAAATGTATACAGAAGATATCGTTCTTGGAAAATTCGACAGTGATCACATAACCTAGGGGAGTCCCTAGAACTCTTTGGACCGAAAAGTGCTTTTTGACACTGCATAATGAAACTGATATGTGTTCCTTTAATCGCTTGTGTTTGAGTATGTAATAATGTGAGGTGATGTGATTATGTTTCTCATACAAGGTTTGTTGCATTATCAAAACTGCTCTTTCCAATCTGTCCAAAACAGCTCTGACATTTTGTGTATGCAGTTTTTAGTGATGGCTTACAAAGATGGAAAAACACATTGTATTCCTGTAAGATGACATCAAATAAAAGCAGGTTGCACTTAGTGTGGTTACCAGCCATATTATTTACAACCTATATTTCCAAAGTAAGTTGCACACTGTTGAGGAAAACATGAAGGAAAACAACATTCTAACTACCCACCATCCTTCCTCATTAAACATCCACACCGTTAATAATGCCAGGTTCCACATCCAAGCCCAGTGGGGAGTCGTGTTAGAATATACTTTGTGCAGTAACAGGGTGGGCTGGGGTAGCCTGCTCTCTGTTCAGCCTGGGATTGATTGTGGAGTAGAGTTTGAGGGGTTTGTTGCCTGGTTAGAGGTACACAGTTCCTGTTGCACTCCCACACAGCCACATAAACAATTCACTAATTTATTGTTTTGTGTTCCTAAATTGGAATGAATGTGAGAGGACTATCTGATGTGATTAATTCAACAAAATGGTATTTGTAAAGACGTTGACGCACACAGCACCCTGCTTTCCATCATGCTACACACAATAACGGTACAGAGGTAAGACCACCTGTTGGATCTAGTGTTTGTTTTCCCCAATTTCCCAGTTCTCATTTGGGTTTTAAGGAGTTTCCTGGACCATGTTCTGTAGCAATGTTATCAGTAACTGGGGCTTACTGCATGTCCATATTACTGAGAAGTCTAATATTCTTGAATTCTAAAATTTTAAGTGTTAACTGCTTAGATTATGCTTTTATACTAGTAAGTCTCAGAAGTGGTGTCATTGGCATTGCAATCAGGTCAAAATATTCATTATGTCCAAAATCATGCACAAGTCAACATTTATGCAATATACTTTTATGTTGTTTCTATGGCTCTCTTGTCGGAGGATTTATTGTGAATGCAACGTTCTGGGAACACCTAGAAGATATTACTTTACACAAACATTCAGGTAAACTCAAGGATGAACTGATTTGATTTTCTTGGTCAAAAAGTCAGTGTCACAGTTATGAAATAGAATAGAATAGAATAGAATAGAACGCCTTTATTTTCACTATACAGATGTACAGTGAAATACAGAGCATCTCCTACGCAGTGCAAATGTGTGTGTGTGTGTGTAAGGGGGGGTGCACAGTTCTGCAGCACTATATATATATATATGAATAGTATTTAGACAAAAAAATATATCAACTCTGAACACCATGCTGCCAATTTCAGGACTTCCTCTCTATAGGCTGCCTTGTCCCCCTTTTGAGATGAGTCCGACTACTGTAGTGTCATCAGCAAATTTGATGATGTTGTGGGTCGAACTGCATTTGCGGTATAGAGAGAATACAGGAGGGCGCTCAGCACACAGCCCTTTGGGGAGCAGGTGCACTTTGAGCATGAGTCTTACAGTCTGGGCCGGTTTGTAAGAAAGTCCTTTATCCAGGCATGTGTGAGAGGGGGGAGGCCAAGAGTGATCAGTTTGGTGATGAGGATGTCCAGGATGATTGTAATGAAAGCTGAGCTGTAGTCCACAAAGAGCATTTGGACGTAGCTTTGCCGCTGTTCTAGGTGGCCCAGCACAGAGTGGAGGTCTATGGCGATGGTGTTTTCTGTGGATCTGTTCACGCGGTATGCAAACTGGTAGGGGCCAAAGTCTGGGAGGAGGTAGTCCTTGATGTGTTGAAGGACTAGTCTCTCGAAGCATTTCATGATTGTGTGTGCCCTGGGTGTGAGGGCCACAGGGCGGTAATCGTTCAGGCTAGTGATGGGAGACTTCATCGGCACTGGGATGATTGTGGCTGACTTTAGACAGGATGGGATGGTTGCCTGATCCAGTGAGAGGTTGAAGGGTATGGTGATGATGAGGGTGAGCTGGTGGGTACATGCTCTTAGCACCTTGCCAGGTACTCCATCTGGACTGGCAGCCTTCCTGGGGTTCACTGCTAGGAACACGTGTCTGACATCATGTCCTGTTACAGTGACTGGAAAGCGGTGCAGGAACCAGGTAAGGATGGGAGCAGAGCTGAAGTAGATGAGTGCTGCTGTTGTGGTGTTTCAAAGTGGGGAAAGAAGCCGTTTATTTCCTCTGCCGGCTGGACACTCAGATTTTCTGTCTTCGCAGTGCAGCCACTGTGGTTTATGATGTCTTGTATGCCCTGCTACACGTCACACGTGTTGTTGCTGGACATGTGGAACTCTATGCTTCCTTTGTGGTCTGTCTTTTTTAATTCCCCTTTTCAGATCAGGTCAGGCAACCCTGTATACAGCTCTGTACATGTTGTATATGTTTGTATATGTTTTTTATATTTTGTTAAACAGACATTACAGAATGCCTGGAGGGAGTTGAATTATAGTAAGCACAAAGACCCAGTCAGACTTTAGGATAAAATGACCAAGGTTTAGGTCACGATACAGTGTCTTGAGTTAATTTCTTCTGAGTTGGCACTGAAGTTAACTTGAACTCAAGGATAAACTGATTAGAATTTGTTGTTTAAAGGTCAGTTTCACTGTGACCTCTCTGAATTATTCATTAAACTTTATACAAATATCCAACAGGATAAAATGGAGAAATGATGATATTTTATCTTGTTGTATTTCCTGTTCCAGTGTCCTTAGAGTGTAAAACACTACAGTGGTCATTCACTATAACATGGTTCACCTTTCGCGGCCTTGCTGTTTTGTGGATTTTTTTGTGCAATTTTGCATGCTTTTTTTTCGTACAGCGCATTGTGTTCTGCATCCTGATTGCTGTAGACCATTGTAAATCAATCTCGTGCCATGTCTCCTGAAAAGTACAGAATGTGTTCAGCTTGTCAAATTTACATAAATCTTCGATCGTTAGCAGTGTAACTCTGAAGTGCTGTACTGTATGTTTGTAAGTTTTCTCCCTAACAAACACAACAATATTATATACAATATAATATAATCTATAATAATTGTAAAAAATGAAGTTGGCTACTTAGGAGATTTCACCTATTGCGGGTTATTTTTGGAACGTAACTCCGTGATAAATGAGAGACCACTGTACTTCTATTGTCAGTTATTAGTTATTATCAAGTTGGTTTTAACAGTAACTCAGATTTAAAAAAAAAAAAAAAATCAGATTTTTTTAAAAAAAAAAATCTGACTCAATAGCAAAGATTTATACATTTGTATTAGTAAGATTTTGTAATTATGCATACAACAGTTTTGAACTTTCAGTGATTTAGAACACAACATTTAAAACAAATCTCTCACAACTGTTAATCAGTGCTTTTGACCAATGGAGGAAGAGAAATAGGTAAAACAGCCCCTTCCAACCTTCCAGCCATTCATGCAAAAGTAAAATACTTTTTAACCCTGTGAAGTCATCAGTGATGACACTAAACTTTAACTCTGTGGTATCAGAATACAAATTCACAGATTTTTTCACCAAGGTCATGATAATTATGGGACAAAGAAAGTAATCATACCTTTTGCAAAGTGGAGTGGCTGTAGCTCAGGAGGTAGAGCAGGTCATCTGCTCAATGGAAAGTTGCTAGTTTGATCCCTGGCTCCTCCAGTCTGCATACCAAATATCTTTGGGCAAAATACTAACCCCAAATTTCTGTCTGATGAGTCCATCAGACTATGAATGTGTGTGAATGCTAGATAGAAGAGCACCAAGGTCGAAAAAGCATAGAAAAAAGTGTTTGTATAAATGGTTGTGAATGAAGAAAGTTGCATAAAGTCCTCTGAGGGCTCAGGTAGACAAGATAAAATCCTCTATCCAAAATATAGAGTACATGTAAACGCATCTGCCAACTGAAATAGTAAATCACGAGACCTATGTAGGTCATTTAAATGTGTCCAACTAGCTTTGGCAGTGAGGCGTGCAGAGCAGGGGGATTTCTTGTCTGTTGTTGTGTTTTATGGCCAGCGATGTGGATGAGAGTCGACAGCAATGTTCCCTCTAATTTTTCACATGTCTGAGCGAACACACAAACTCCCTGAGCGATCCCTTGAACCACTGTGAGCGACATCAGACGTGTGCACTGTGGTCACACCGGCATCTAATCCATCCAAGTTACATGGTTTATTAAAATAATCAAATTACAGCATTTACATTTATGTTAGACTACTTTTAATCAACTGCTTTAGCCCACTTACAATGAAAATAAAAAAAAATCTAGTCATTGACCTGTGTAGTATGTTAACACTATTGGAAGTAAAAATAACTTGAACTCCAATTTCGAAAACACAACTTTCTTTTTTTTTTTTCTTCTTTTTTTCTTTTTTTTTTTATAAAGCTCTGACTTGTATTCTGAGTATGAGTCTGTGGTCTGGGAGAGAGTCCTGTAACTCTGTCAGCAACATACAGTATATAATGACCAATGCTGGGCAATTA